>JAYJMH010000989.1:0-29833 GCA_036873815.1 Phacellophora camtschatica
TTAAAATCAGGAAAGATTGAATTCTTTAGAAAGTTAAAAAAAACAACATCAAATTTTTCATTGCAGTGGGCCTTTAAGCAAAAAATTATTGATTTCTCCTCTTTCAAACTTTTCTTTGATCAGCCATTTTGTGCCAGTTCACAGCTGTTCAGGAAGACTGGTTTTTTTAAAAAACATCAACCAATATTTTTTGCCTTTGTGATTTTTCCAACTTGGATAATTTTCTTCAAGTCACCCGGTAGATCTTTGGTATGGAAAAGAAAATTTTCTTAGTATAGTGCCAACATTTTGTGAAAACGATAGAAATTAATTGAAATTCAACTAGAATGAACAGATCTATTGTTTTTTTGTGGTCTTTCGCATGGAGTTTACATGGAATGCACCCTCTGCAGTGCTTTTGGGAAACAAAGGATAAAATTTGATTTTGCAAATGGGCCTTGAACTGTAGGGGGAAATAGACATTTAGGTTTTAAACCAACTTAGAACCAATAATTGTTTGTCCTGCCTCCAGACTCCAAACATTGGCATTGTTTCATCTTTCTCGTTAGTTTCATACTTCAACAAATTGTTTATCCATCTGAGTGAACATAATGATAGGTCAAACATTTTTTTATACTTGCTTGCCTGTGATAATTAAATACATAAAACATATGTATATATATATAACATAAAGGAAGAAATATATCATACATATAAAATATTTAAAGGAAGTGAGTGGCTGACTGATTTACACAGTTCCTATTAGACCACTGAAGTTAATTTAAAAAAATTATATCCACCTGTTGTAAATATGTATTTTGAAATCTTTAAAATCCACATTCACAATTTTTATTGCAATTTGACAACCTCTGGATTTTTAACACTTTTATTTTTGTGATTCATCATAAGAGGTCTTTCTCTGATATGTTTGTTTAATTTTACAGATGCCAAACATTAAGCTGCAGAGCTCTGACGGGGAAATGTTTGATGTAGATGTAGAGGTAGCTAAAGCCTCAATGACAATAAGAACTATGTTAGAAGGTATAAATATGAGCTATGTGTAATGGATAAAGGAAGAGAGACGTTGTTGTGTTTAAGATTGTAAAAGTACTATATGTTGTATATATTTGGAGAAACAAAATACTTATTATAATAAACTATATGATAATATGAATCATAAAAAGTTTCCTGAATATTTTTGTGTTGGTTCATCTTATCATAACAATTTATTGAAAAACAAGTAAGTTTTATGAGTTTCCTAATATTCTTCAATAGATCTTGGGATATCAGAAGCTGATGATGAGCCTGTGCCTTTACCTAATGTTAATGCTGGAATTCTGGGAAAAGTGATACAGTGGGCAAAGCACCACAAGGATGATCCTCCACCCCCAGAGGATGAAGAAAACAAAGAGAAACGCTCAGATGATATTGATCCTTGGGATCAAGAATTTCTTAAAGTTGACCAGGGAACACTATTTGAGTTAATATTGGTAAGCATAATTGTGCGATTTTTCTTTTTTATACAAGTACAATACAATTAAATAAAGTCAATATATTTTATGCATACAGTCAATGCCTTTTAATTCGAACATTGGCAGGTAACAAGAATTTTTCAAAATAATGAACGTTTTAATTATCCACCAGCTCTTGTATAGTATGACATTTAAGGGGATTCAGAAGCTTTTTCCAATATGGGAATGTTCGAATTAACAGAGTTCGAATTAACAGGCATTGATTGTAGATGCATATAATATGAATTTAGGGCTATCCTGGATTAATTTTTTTTTAACTGAGCCTTGTTAAGAGTAGGTCTAGTCTGGGTTAATATTGGCTGGCTCATTTAGTTGGGATTCCGTCTGTTTTCTTGTGATAGTTAAAACCTTCTTGTTGAAAAATTTCAGTTTATGTGAGTGCTAAGCAAGAGTGATGAGTCGAGATAACATTTTTAATCTGCTAGGATCCCACATAATGAGAATGCAAATTTCTATAAAGCTCTATAAGTTCCGAGCCAGTTCAGGTAATTGGGATTAAATTAGTTGCACTATGTTTTGAAGATTAACTTCCCAAGATTAACTAGCTGTTTTGAAGGCTAGCATGACTGATTAACTGCCATTTAAAGCCATACTGAAATGCGCTTCATTTGAATGGGACAGCTTGTTTAACTGGGCTTGCTCACTCTATATGGAAAAGTTCTAACTTGCAGTGTATAATGTGTGAACAATTTTGTTTAATTTTCAGGCAGCAAATTATTTAGATATAAAAGGACTTCTAGATGTAACCTGCAAAACTGTAGCAAATATGATCAAAGGTAAGCAACAGCAACAGATCATAGTATATTTGTTGTGGTAAATAATCATGGTAAAGTATTATGCAATAAAAGAAATTAATTTATTTGTAATAAGTATGGGTAATAAGTAATAATTATCCCCACAATATATATTATATTTTTTATATAATATATACTTGGTGAAAGTTCACATTCTCAACAAATTACAAAAATATTTTGTTTGTTAGTGCACACTTTTGTTTGCAGATAAAAACTCTCAGACACTTGCAAGGATTTTTTCACTTGCTTTTAAATATAATATTATGCTATTTAATATATGAAATTATATTATATAATAATGCTAATTATGTAAATTATATAATTATGCTATTTAATATATAAAATAAACACCTAGATTTTTTTTATAAATTAAGTACATTATTGACTCTTAGCCTAGGTAAATTGTTTTGCCAAAATCTACAAAGTAATTCCTCAGCAACACTGAAGGAAATCGAATGTTAATGGCTTTAGGCCATAATGTTGTATTTTCAGCAATTGCAGCAGCATAAATCCTCTATGTTTTGTTTCATTAAGTATAATTTCGAAGAAAAGTAGCTAAACCCCCACTAACATGGCTAAAGTTAATTTAAAAAAGACCTAAACAGTGTTGCGAAACTAAAAACTACCTCTCCGGAGGAGACATCAAACAGATTGGAGCACGAGCAGATGACAGAAGATTGTATCGGTTGAAAAAAGTTAATTAAAGACATGATGACGGAAAACCGCTGAACTTGTGCGTGATGATGAGTATAATTTAGTGATTATTTTGGTTGATTTTGGCAAACAAGGTATCCAACTATCAATTGAAGTTTCTTATATCAACTAGCCTTTTCCTTTGGCAATCAAAACAATCGTGATTGCATTTTTTCAAATTTCTGCTTTCTTTTCCTCAGAAAGCGATTCGATGCAGTTGGATAATTTTAAATGGATTCCTGATTGTTTTTATTGCGAAAGGATTTGGCTGAACATCAAGCAAAAACGTGGGGACATGTTTTTAGGCCACCTGCTGGTATATGTGCAGTTTACTAGAGGGTACAAATTTGACATCAGTTTTGCTTGCAGGAAGAAAGCGTTCAATTTGATTCTACATATGTGATTTATCCAGTGTTATTTTGTCTATTTCTAATAGTTTTGATTGCATCAGTGCGGTATCTTTTGAGGAAATGAGTTATTATATACAATTTGGAAAGAACATTTGATATGTATATATATGTATAACAAATTTTTCAGGAAAGAGCCCAGAAGAAATTAGAAGAACTTTCAACATCAAAAATGATTTTACTCCAGAAGAGGAAGAACAGGTACCTATTTGTTGATTTTCCAAGAATTTCTAAAGTTAATGATCTGCAGACTCTTAAAGTTAATGATCTGCAGGTTTTAATGATTTTTAATATAAGAAAGTAGAATAAGTAATTACTTTCCTTCCAGTTTTTCAGCGTGCAGTTGCATGTGGCGGCCCTTTTCATTGCCCACAAACAAAAATATGTTTAGATGCTGGTGTCACAATTATTGTGCAAAAAGCACAAAAGAAAGCAACTGTTGATAGTCTAGCGTATTTTGTTGTCACAGATCATAGTTTATTTTGCAAAATTACAAATTACTGCAAAGTATTGCTTCTCGTTTTCTTTCTTTACATTTAATTTGATTCTGCCATGCAAAACTAAACAACAGTACGTACGTATACTTTATGGATAACCCCTAACCAAGATGGCATGTTAGAGATTTAGCATTTAATTTTTGAAGAATTCATAGTCATCATGTGTGGACAAATTCTTTTGACTTTTTTACTTTTTATTGTTTAAAACAACACACTCTTCTACTTTTTCTGTTTTTAAATAATATATTGGTTTCTTCATTTTAACCCTTTCACCCGGGGAAGAAGGCTTTAAGAAGACTTTATATTAATTTTAGACATTTCATTGCAAGTTTATCTGATATATTATGTTGGTCTGCATGTGCTACCTCCTGAAAAATTAAACTTGCATAGGATTTACCTGTTTAGGATAAAGAAATCTGGGCGTTAAAGGGTTCAGGGAGACCCTGGTTTATATATTTATTTCTTTTTTTTAGGTTCGAAAGGAAAACGAATGGTGCGAAGAAAAATGAACGATCGTCATAATTATCAAGGTTGCATTTGGTTTCTCAATTTTTTAGCTTTCGCAAACTTACAAGACGGTTTATTTTTACACCCAAGACCAACAGTATGTAAATAATTTCCAACTTAAAGCTTCATGTTTTTGTAGTTTTTAATTGATTCATGCAGTTCAAATAATGGAGGCTGTTTTGGAAGTTTTGCACCGACAGTTTCGCTTGTCTTGCTGTTTAAAGAAAGAAAAGGGCGGCAATGATGTCAGTCTGTTTAATCGTACTTGTAAATTATATTATTTTGATGAGCCGAGAAAACCTTATTGTACCGTATCTATTGACTTGGACCATTCGACTTTAACACACATCAGGGACTTATGTAATGCGTTCGGTTCGGTTTGGTTTGGTTCTGTTCGGTTCTTTCCACGAAAAAACTGCACTGTTAGGCACGTATTAATTTTGCGGTACTGTAAAGCAAACCATAGAAGTTTCTAGAAATATTTCTGTAAGTGCTAATTTTTCCTCTAAGAAATGCTTCTTTTTTTCTAAATTTAGTTTCTCAATGAATTATTGTTGTTCGTCCAATGAAAGATCGGGCAATTTTTGGACTACGATAACAGCAGCTAAACTGCAATACTACTGTGCTACCAGCAAAGTATACTTTTAGCATGAGGGCTCAAAAGCTGACGTTATAGACAATAAACAAAAGATGGCGTTAAGGAAATTTGTACCGAGATTCTTTAAATTTTAAGAGTCCTTTAGAATCCTATTAAGATTCGAAAATAGAATGCACTGCATTTCGGGAAAGAGTTCCTGGCCGACGATTGTCTTGTCCATGATTGGTTTTATAATAGAGTCAATCGAATACCGACAGTATTGTAGTCGATTGTCAGGAGAGTTTTGAAGAACATGGCTTGTTTTTAGGCGAGTCGAGTGTTAAAACGCAGCAGTCTACTTGGCGTGGCACGTGTCTCACTGGCCTTAAGTTTCACTGTTAATAAAAAGTGAGCGTTATGGCAAGTAGACAATCTACCAACATAATTCAGCCATCCGCGCAAGAACTTTTCTTCTTCGTTTATTTTTATTTGGTTGAATGGGCTTCCGGCGGGGGGGGGGGGTAACTTCAATAGGCAGGTGAAAATTTCCGAGAACTATACCCCAAAATTTCAATTTTTTCGAAACCATAGCCTTAAATTTATAGATGTTTCTAAACCCATACGTCAAAAAGTATAGCTTCAAATAGGACCTATACTAACTAATAATGTATTGAATGTGGCAAGATTATACCGGGTGTCCCAAAAGAAGGTAACAGCTTTGATAAAGGCTCACTATGCTAGTTTAACTCAAATGTATTTAAAACAATTTTTTAAATATTTCCCGGTAGTTAACTTAAAAGTTGATACCTAGTTTGATATTATTTGTGCATCGAGAGTCAATATATTAATTCTGAAAGTTCAAATTTGCTTCCAACCCAAAACCAGAGGTCTCGATTTTCGTCTAAAGTGCATCTTTGGATCTCCTAAGCCATAGCGTTTTACGAAATTAATGAAAATTAAACATTTATTTATGGGTGCAGCCACTATGAAGTGCATTCTCTTTTTTCAGCATTTTTACCAAAAGTTTATTAAAATGAAACAGCAATTTTTGTTTTCAAAAAGTTTTTTCTTGGACAACTGATTATGCAGATTCTTTTTGGAATCAATGCTCGGAAGTGTTTTAAAAAACAAACTATGTTGTCTGAAACACCGCCGTGAATCGGAAAATCCTACAACACGATCTTTTAAGAGCTTAGGCCTTTTAAGTGGGAGGCAAATTTGAATTTTCAAAATTGTATTGATTAAGTTAACCTTGATCAAATTTATTACCTTTTTTTGGGACACCCAGTGGATGAAACTTGAGAGAAATACAGAGTAATCTCTTGGTAATATTTTTACTAGAAAGGGCATTACTGGGAGAGTAAAGGGCGTGGCACAGCAGAATTTTCGGGGGAAGCCCTTTTAAACGAGATCTCGGGTGCGCCAGAGCAAACATTTTGTGGGTGTGGGTGCGCCACAAGGACAAGAAATCCACCCAAATTCGCAAGTAAGTGCGCGCCAACACAAACCAAATATAAAATCTGAAGAAAAACTCTTGGCTATCAAAGGCAGGTAGGTCAATGAATATAACATTTAATGACATGAGATACAAAATGTTAAGTTAAATGAAGGGCGTTGGTGATGTTCATAGCCAAAGTACAGGGCGTGGCTCAAGAAAATTTCAGAGCTTCGCCCCCTCTCCGAATCCCCCCGGCTGCTCTCAAAGGTAGGCAATATGTATTTTACTTTTCATTATTGGATGCGCCCTTTGCATACTCTGCAGTCTGGGCTGGGACCATTACTTTTTGCCTTCGGCGAATTTCGCTGAGTACTTTCATAGCATTTCCTCGATATGGAATCCCCTCGATATATTGAGTACGAAATAAAAACTTGTGATTTGGCACCAAATATATAGGCTGAAACCGAGGTCAACTGTTCTTTTTAAAAAACGTGTATTTGTTGTTTATTTCTAGTATGTACGAACAACGAATTGCCAATTCAAGATACCAGGATTCCCAGAACCCCACGAATGGGAAGTTTGGAATCAAATGCGAGTAGTTTTGAAAGCATAAAGAGTCGTCGTTGGAGCATTGAAAGTGGTGAAGTTTTTCCTGAAAATGATGAGGATTGTACGAACGATCATCAAGATGATTCAGTTCCGGCACGGCAAAAACGCAAAGAGTTTAAGTCATCTAGGAGCAGAGAAAACAGAAAGGATGAAAAAAGAAATTCTCTAAAATCAACTGGAAGCAAAGGAAGTATGGAATCACCACTAGGTATCAATACTAAAGCACATTTACACACACATTTTATTTTTTTGTTTCTCGTTTTACAGTTCTCTACTTGTTAGTGAAGAAGTAGCCTGCGTGTAGACTTTGTGGTAACTGGGGAAGGAGGAAAGGAAAGGAATTTTCTTCCCCCTCCTCCACAGTCTGCGCGCAGACTAGAAAAAAGTGTCAGACCAGTTTCAGATGAAGAAATCATTTCTTAGATCTTAAATTAAGTGCCCCCCAGGGGCTTCTTGCCCTGGTGAATTTCCTTGTAGAAAAAAGCGTTGAACCGTTTCGACATTTCCCCGGCGAAAAACTGCTTTCCCAGCCACCATGAAACTGTAGAAAACTTGCAATCCCCCGGCCCAGAAAAGCATTCCCCAATGTAGTATGGAGAAGAAGGAATATTTTCCATGGTGGAAGGATGTCTGAATTTGACTAGCATTTTTGTTGTTTCATTTCAGATATAGACGATCGAATAAACTATCTACCTTCGAGCATTAGGAGTGCCCTATGCCTATCTCTTAATAGGACGAGTCCACTTTCGAAAGACTGGAAAAGGGTTGCAGAACTATGTGAAATGACAAGTGAAGACATACAAAACATATCTGAAAAGGACAAAATGGAAGGAGTCTTTCATTACATGGAAATTCAACTGATGACGATTAGATGTCTCGTGGAAATGCTGAAAGAAATGAAAAGAAAAGATTGTATTGATATTTTATATCAAGGAAATATCAAAGGTGTCAATTCAGGTACATTTTGGGTTAACATCTTCATGTTAATGGCATTACTTAACGGTATGATGCAACCTCGTTTCCGGGGATATCCTGCTTTCGTATTGGTGTGAAAAATAATTTAATAAATAATTTAGAATTATACTTTACATTTAGTACTTCGTGTATGTATTTTGGATAAGTTGGTTCTAATTCATTAGCTATTAGGGCAGATTTCTTGATCCAGAACGAAATACGATAACGACATGGAAAACAATTTAATTTAAAACTTAAAGAATAAACTTGAGAAGAATGTTGTTCCCATGTGGCATCAGAACGTTGTGCTTTTCAAATCTGCAACGTGAAATTGACTTTTCATTTTTCAGTTTTATTTGACAATATTTTTGTGTTTTTTATCATCATAGTATTTTCATTTTGATGTGTTGTTTTACCATAGAGTCTGTTTTTTTCAAGTTACGTTTACATTTCTTCAAAAAGCTAGTCTTTAGAATAAATGCTTGAGAGTAATTTGAAACCGGTGGTACTTCTTCAACTGTGATTTTTACGAAATTTCTCTAACAGAGGTTGTTCAAAGGCAGCTTTCAGATTTCCAAAATGGTGAAAATCGTAGCTCTGTTTGCGTTCCTGAAAGCGGTGATGTGAAAGAATTTAACGAAAAGAAATCAGACATTAATGAATTTCAAGGTGAACGTCCTCCTCTTCAAGAACAGCAGCTTACGGATAAGACTGAAAACGGTTAGTGTTGTATTGGGTCAAGTTAAATTCATTTTTCATTTTTATGTGTTTGAGCTTTACATCACTGAGGGTAAATTTATAGGATGAGCCAATGATGGGACGAACCAATTATATAATTGGACCATCATTGGTACGACAAAATTGACATTTTGTTTTACACGATCACGATGAAATTGCGATGAATCAGTTATGCGCTTATTGGAATTGGTCCATCTGATTGGTCCATCTGATTTCAATGAGTCTATGACGTGCTCGTCGTAAGCACGTGCCTATTATTTCTGATTGATTTATGCGATAAGCTCATCGCATCATTGTCCCATCATTGGCTCATCCTATATATTTACCCTAATTCTCTTTACGACCTGTATGTATCTTCAACTTGATATTATCAAATACAGTAAGGCTCCGCATTTAAGAAACTGATTTTTGAATACTTAGCTCTATTGTTTACAAATATACTCCATTCCCCCATTGTTCTTCTGAGGAATTGAGCCTAGGAGTTTCTTACGGTCTTAACCCTTTCGCGCCCTACCACATGCTAACAAATTTAATTTATAAGATAAACTTACGTTGAGATATCTGAAATTAACATAAAATCCTGCCCTCATTTACCTCCTGAATATATAACGTTTTACGTTGTTTTTCAATGGGCCATATGGCCCTTCCCGGGGTGAAAGGGTTATCGGTGGTTTTTTAGCCTACGCACAGTCTCAACCTGTCCTCACAACATTGAGGCTGCACACAGGCTATGGTTTCTTAAATGCGGTGCCTTTTTACTGTATGCTTTTGATTGAGTTTTTGTATGAGTTTTCATACATGTTTTTATTTTGCTTTGTGCAACAATGAACTACATGCAAACGCACACCGAATTTCGTGTGTGTTCACCAAATGTCAGCTGTCTGATATTCTTGCGTGGACACCTTCAACCTTTGTATAAGAGATTCCAAGCAACATAGAAGATTAATCACGATAGCTCAATCTGTAAATCCAATCTTTAATCTAATCTATAAATCCAATTTATAAATCCAATTTATAAATCCAATCTATAAATCCAATCTATAAATCCAATTTATAAGCATGAAAAACTTAAAAAATCATTTTACTCAGTTATTTTTTAAATTTTAGTTAAAGATTCAGTGAAGTATAGAAGAGATTCGAAACCAATCGAAGAGCTGAGAAATGAATCGTCTCGTCAAAAACTAACACATTATAATAAAGATGACGAAAGAGAAAATCAACTTGGAATTCCTCAATACGGTAGATACGTTTGTTCCAGTTTCACACATGTTCCAATTGCAGAGGAGACAGTTTATTCCAGTACCGGTAGAGCGGCCTCAAGGTCGACTGGCCAGTTTGCTCCAAAGCCCATCCTGGTAGATGCTAGGTCAATTGCTTCGGCTAAGGAGGAAAAACCATTATCACAGAACCAAGTGCAGCAGTCTATTTTTAAATATAAAGCTAAAGCCAACAGTGGAGAGGAATTTGAAATTCCAATTGCAGGGACAAATCGATCTTGTGATGAAGCTTCGTATGCACCTAAAAGCAAAAGCACTCAGAAAGAAGTAAAAAAAATTGCAACAAAAATCTCTACACCTTGTGAAGGGAGTTCAGAAAAGGACCAAGAACATTTGGCACACACTTCTTTCAGGCAGACTTTTGACAGCATGGAAATAACTGGAAGATTAACATGTCCCGATAAAAGTTTGGGAAAGTCTATTGCTTCTGAGAAAGATACGATGGACAGATCATCCCAGTGTTTTCATCGCGAAGCTTCTTCTTCACGAGGAAGTGCAATAACGAGGAAAGAAGATTGTGGTGGTAAACTCAATCTTCAATTTAAGAAAGAAGAAACTAATTCTTTTGTGGATCCTAATGATGAAAATGTTCGGACCACTACAACCAGAGGTAGCAAGGTGCAGTTTCCTGATCATGATGGCCAAAAACAACACGAAGAATATCGAAATGTACAGAGACCAAGGCAAACGTTTGATAGTGTTGAAATAAAGGGAAGGCTTAATTGGCAAAGTCGATCCGAAGGGGATTGTGGTAGTCGTACCGATCAGAGCAATGTTGAAGATATTCTTGCAGCAAACACACAGAGTTCAACTATTTCTAGATCGACATGCAACGAGTCAGATGGATCTTTTTCTTCTGACGTTCCTTCGATCAAAAACAAAGTGCTCAATGGATCAACTACCAAGGAAAAAATTGTTTCTAGTTCATCAAAAGAACCAGATTGTCTCGTTGAAGAACCAGAGGTTTTTGCCATGTGCAGTGTTGAAAAGCAATCAGTAGATGCGATACAAAACCTGAAATCATGTAACGATGATTTTCACGATCACCTCAGTTACCGCCGTAGTGATTCAACAAACAGTGTTGATCTCAGTACCCAAGGATCACGCCCGTACTTAATTTTCTTATCTTCGATGCAATTACTTTTGTGGAATGTTTTTGAAAAGTTAGGATATGGCAGGAAGCCATCGTTTCCCAATCAGAGCAGAAACCAGATTGGAAAAGATATGCCTAATGGAAAGGATGCTCTTGATGGTAATTCTTGTGAACAATCGTCTCTTCCAAGACAAGGGTCAGTTTCTAATGCAAAACCAAGTGAGAACTACGATTCAAATGACCAAGTATCTTCTTCTTTGGTGGAAAAAAGTATGTACTTTATCGCAGTATAATTTATATTTGCTTGAAGCTCTGTATTTATTTGAAGTGTGAAAACATTGTGCATTTTTCATTTTGTGGTCTTTGTATTTCAAAAGACCACTTGACATGCAAATCAACAACTGCAATATCGATAAATCACTTGCAAAATAACTTTTGCTGGAAGTAGGCCCACCAAGAAGGAATGGGCTATCTGCTCTGGGCCCGCAGTAACAAATGGCCATTGTCTGGGGCTCACTTGATTATACAAAAATTTAGTTACTTTATACATTGCAAACAATGTATTAAAATACAGACCTTTCACTTTATCAAGGGGTGTTATTTATTTTGGCGGTCCTGGCGGGAAATGTGGTTGGATTTATTTGTTTTTAATGGTAGATTTGGAATAGCACTTTTTTTGCTTCGATTATACTGAACATGGTTAGGCCAGAACTCCATGACATTTCAAGATCAGTTGTGTTATATACATTGTTTAATATATTTTAAAGTGAAGATTAAGACAGATTATAAACGCAATAAAATTCTTGCTAAGTGTACTAATATAGTAAAAATAAACTCCAATGGCCTCTAATGTAATTGTTTTATTTACAGGACGCTTTGCTGTTATCATTGACAATCATGATTACAAGAATTTCGAATCATTACCACGTGATAATCATTCTGAAAGATTAAACGAATGCCTCAATCAGTGTGGATGGGAATGTAAGAATTTTTTCTTTTAGTTTTTAAACTTAGATCATTTATTAGTATAGGCCATAAAGGTTTCATTCTGAGACGCCGGAGAAGGGGCAAAAATTGAAAAAGGAAAATTTAAAATTAAACTCAGTAAATTAATGTAACTCAGAAAAAGTTTTGATACGTGGTATTAATGATACGACTGAAGAACAACCGTGTGTTGATTAAAAAACTAGATTCAGCCGATAAATGTTAAAAAACTAATTGTTGGAAAGAAAATAGTAATTTTGGTATAACATAGAATACCATTTTTATTAAAAGGGTTACATTTGCTCTCTTTGCCTCTCTAGCTAGATGGAAAAGGGCTTCTGCCCCAATTACGTCCCTTCTTTTATTTTAATTGAGTTTATGCGCTTTTTCTGTTGTTTATCATTTATCTAATTGTAAGAAGATTTGTTGGCGTATTTTGTTGCTACACTTGTGACTATCATCCTTGCTTATGATAATGTCGTTACTTCTAATGGGACCAGGAAAACATGACATTTTTGCAGGGATGGCATTGACAAATATTCTTGGTGTATTATGGGTCGTATTTCTGGGGAGCATTAGGGGGTAACTTGCTGCCATACTGAAACTGCCAACCAAGTGCTCGACAATCTTAGATCTGGCAAGTGGACAAACTGTTTTTTGTGTTTAGGGGTTTGCACCCCCACACCCCCATGGCTTCAACTCTACCTTTTTGGAGCGTATAAGATATGTTTTTTTTTGCCTTCTATGCTATATATTGAACATCATTTGAATAATTTTTAATAAATTGTTATCTAGACCCACGGATTTTTTCTGTTTCAGCACAAAGACATGAAAATGTTTCAAAACAGAATTTCCAGAACATCATCGATGAATTGTCCAAAAGAGCAGAAGGAGAAATTTGTTTTCTTTATTATTTTGGTCACTCTGTTGAGGTAAGAAATCTAGGAAATCTAGGATATTAAAGATATTTAAGGAAGCTTGAAATCTTGGAAATCTAAGAAGAGATTTTAAACGAATTATGTAAAAGATTTGAGTGAATATAACCTGAAAATGTATGTTTTGATGGGAATTTTGATCAATGTTTTGTTGTTTGTTTATTTTATCATTTGTACATATATATTGTTGTAAAATATGTTAAAATTTTGTTTCAGGTTCAAACCGTAAATTTCCTTTTACCAGTAGACGTCCCTCTTCATGCTGTTGAGACAAAAAGCAACTTAAAGAAACATGCCCTTGATCTGGATAAAATATTAAAGAGTATTTCAATTTGTGAGGCAAGTATTTTTGCTAAATTGACTTTTTAATTTTTGTAATTTTATAAAAGTTTCTGTGATTGTTTGCGACTCCTGAGTAAAAGCGTGATTGAACATGAAGCATGAACGAAGCATTGAAGCATGAACGAGTTAACATACACAAGACCATGTCTCACATTATGTGAAATTGAATGAGATATCTGATAAAGTTTAGCGAAAGACAATATTTAGAATACATGTTGTGTTATTGATGATTTTAGCCAAGATAAGCCAAACCGTTTCATAAAGTTTTCATGTAGTCCTACTCTTTTGTTTGTATCATTATAGCATAAACAAAACACTCTTTTTAAAGTTTTGTTTAGAATTGTTACAGGAGTCCTTGTTTCCCTGCGTTCTCTGATATGCCGACGTCACCGCGGTCAATAAGTCTAAGATTCGTTCTGGCAACATGAATTAAAGTTATCACTACTGATGAAGGGTTATGCCCGATACGTTTAGTTTATCTTTATTTTTGCATTATTAGTTTATTAATAAAAAAATTATATTTATGTGAATTAAAATTGAATTGAATTGAATGATATTTTAATTGAATGAATTGAATGATATTTTAAAAATTATGTTACAGGGAAGTGTGATGATACTCGATGCTGGTAGGAATTTGCAAAACATTTCAAAAAAGACGGGTTTTGCAGAAATTTGCCCTCGAGAAAATCAATGTGTAATTTTTGCAAAAAGAAAAGCTTTAAAAGACAAGTAAGTGTTGCTTTCTTTTCTATTCCTTACTCTTATTTTTTATTTATCGCACTGTCTATTTTAAATTAATTTTGATTTTGATTTTGTGTATTGTATATATAGATAAATTATCATAGATAATTATTTTTCATAGAAATATCAGTGCCAATATATTGCGAAGAAAATATAGATAATGTTAAGAATAATAATTAATAAATAATAGATAAATAATGTTGGCTTCTTCGCATTGCTGATTGATTTTTCAGTAGAATCATATTATATGTCATCTCTACACATCACATCGTGATAAAGAGTAAATAGTCAAAATATTAACAAAATACTAATAACCTAATGGTTAAGTAGTCTGATTACTTCAGACCCACCTTTATCGCACGCCACCACCTTCACACTGCTCCAAGTAGCGGTTATCAGATCTGGCATATAGCGAATCGAGACTCGGGCAACAAGTCTAGTGGTTAAGGCGCTGTGTTTCGAAGCCAAACTTTCTGGAAGCCTGTGTTCTAGACTTGCTCCAAGTCTATTTCGTTTTGTTAATCAGTAAAAAATATGACACTGTGGAGGAAAATCCCCTGCGGAGGAGAAGACCTCAGGGTATTTACCTTCGCAGTGACATCTTTTTATTTTTTACTGATTAACGAAACGAAATAGACTTGGAGTCTTCCTGTGTTCGGGACCATTTGTCGAAACTCCTGACTGCAAAACCCACAGCTATCTCAGCAGTCTATCCTTTTGAGGTTGGTAAATGAACACCACTGCTTAACACATGGGCAAGTGATCAAAACTGACCTCTGAAAGTATAATAGCTTTTGAAAAGGAAACCTTCGGGACGCTTTCTGTTGCGGCCGACTGAATTGTTACAAATATACCGGTGACCCCAAATTACAAATATACCGGTGACCCCAAAAACTATCCCCGTTTGCATGGCTGTACCTCTATGAAATCTATGAAGCTAGCAATTTAAAATTGTACTCAAATTGATGTCCGAAGGGCAAACTTAAGCGATTGGAATTTCATCTAGTCACCTGAAAGCACGTTTCCATGTTAAAAACTGGAAATCAAATGCCCCTTCATTGAGATTTAATGTCAATTTAAAGAACAACCTGCTTGCTCCTACATCGACTTGTGGAGTTTGATCAGTGAACGTTTTCAAATTTTAAAAGCAAACAGGTAGCTTTGATGTCATAACTGTTGACTGGAAATGAATGGCGTTCCTTTAAATTGATATGAAAACTCACGAATGAGGGGCCGGGCATTTCGATTTCCAGTTTTCAACATGTAAATGTGCCATCAGGTGACTGGATGATATCCCAAACTCTACGTTTGCCCTTTGGACAGCATTATAAGTAAAATTTAAAATTGCTATCCTCGTGGATTTTACATATACTAGTTTTCAAACTGGTAGGTGAAATATGTATAACAGCACGTTGGAAAATACTCAAAACTTTCGATTATAAATGACTTTAAAGACATTAGACATATATAAACGTTGTACAACTATCTTTCAATCACTATGACACAATCATTTTCCGTTTTTGATAAATTGATTATCCAACCAGTTTCCTTGTAGAGCACCAAACAATGGTCTATTTACAGAAGGAGCCTGTTAGATAGTGGACTGAGCATCTTACGATACGCAGAAGGTCCTGCGTTCTTAGTACGCAACAAGAACAGCCCAAAATAAAATATGACCAGAACCAGAAATGAACACATGAAATAAACGGAAAAAAAAATGAAATGATGAAATATAGATGTCATTCGATTGTTGAATGATTACAAAATTACTTCCCAATGTTGACCAATTTGTTCGTTCGTTCCTTGTAAAACTTGCTTATATTTATTTTATTCGTGTCTAGCATCAAACGTTTATGTATCCTCGTGCTAGCCAGTCGAGCCCTATTCTACCTTGTCTCGCCCTTGGAACCACAGGTTGCCCAAAAAATGTAAACAAATCCAACAGAGCCTACTTATATGTCTAATGTACTTAATCGAGGGGCTAAACAGTACTTATTACTTCGTGTAAACTTTCTATATATTTATATTCTAATAGGCTTGTGGCAGACCTGTTGGTTACGCACCTCGAAAAATCGAAGTCAATTTTGACGATCAAAGATTTAATTGCTCCTCATCTCGAAGAATATTTTAAAGTATGTGCGTGTTCACGTCGTTATTTGCCAATCATTGTTAAATCAACCAAAGAAGGTAAGAGGCATATCATAATGCTATTTTTAAATTGACCAATATTTTTAGTCGGAAAATACGGTCTCGGTGTGGATGAAGAATATGGGAAGTTGTTATAGGGCACTTGTTTTTCGTACGAAATTCTAAAAAATTTAGTATTGTGGTTGTACTACATCAGTGGTAACCTGTGTGCAGTCTCAACTGGTTTTGTTCCCTAAAATAAATTTGGTTTTGTTACATCAGTTGCGGCTCTTGCCTTTTTCATTTTTTTCGTTTTATGGGGATACTGTCTATTGTTTTCTTGGTGTAACTTTGTTGGGTAAATGATGTAATTTTGTAACGACATAGAAACTGACAGGCTCTTTTCCAAGAATTCTTAGCTACAGGATTTCCTGTTTATAACTTGGTTTGATCGGTTTTGTGACGTAATATACGAAATGAGTTAATATCGGTTTCCAGTTTCAAATTTTATTACAACTACAGCAATTTTTATTAACTCGGTACTCACGTAAAGATGATAGTTTTGTGAACTTTATACTTATGAAAAATTGATTAGATAGGTTCAACTGTAGTTAATCGTGTTATGTGTTTAATAAGTAATTTCCTTATATTTTAGTTATATTTTATAATTGCTGTATAAGTATACGTAACTGTAGTTATGTACTAGGCATCATAAAAACATACAAATCTGAAAAATTTGAAAAAATACGTTTTTTAAAAGTGATTTTTTAAATTTTACCAAAAAGGAACCAATAATGTCTGGTTGGATTATCCAGATAGTAGCTGGCAGAGACACGCATTTGTTTACAAATCATCTGGTTCTTGGGATACTGAAAGTGTTTCAAGCAGATGGCTCAGTAAGTATTGATTTTAATTTACTAGTTATATTCAAGGTGAACTTCCATAAATCGAACACGAGATTAAACTGTGTTTGTTATTACCGTGGTCGTGAACATTATGTCAACTACCCCGTGGTCATACTACTAAAATCTTTAGAAAAATTATCCAAGCTAGATAATTGATAGAATAAAAAGAAATGGAAAAGGCTTATGAAAAAGAAGATTTGTACTTGTACTTCAGTGGTGTTAATCAATCCAAAGTTGCTGCAAAGATTTGAAAGGAACTATATTTTCATCCTTTTTTTTTTTGCAAACGTTTTTAACTTTCCATCCAATTTTTGAGAAGGGTATATTGGAATTATTTTTGTAAATTATTTCCTGACTATGATGTATATTGCATGTATTTTTTGTATTTGTTTTGTTAAATGATGGAGATGATTTCAGAAATAGAAGTTTTAAATTTAACAAGAAAAAGAAAGCAATTGTTTGAAAAAATATTCAAAAATTACAAACAAATGATTAAAAATTTAAAGATTCTGCTATTTTTTCTGTGTTGAACAAAATATATCAGTAAAATTAAATTATTATGTAAGGGTCCCTAGCAGAATACTCCCTTTTATGTTTAGTTCGTAGTTTTTTATTTATTGTTACTTTCATTAAATTTGCGATGTTTTGATAAAGTATTAAAATCTATTTTTTGCAGCAAATCAATGCAAAGATGTTCATAATTTTGAGTCAGATTTTAATACTTTCATTGCATCTATCGACAACGAACATTCTAAAATTTGTTTGTTTTACTACGAAGGTCCAGTTGTATTGGTAAGTTTTTGGTGGACTCTTTTTTAACTTCAATATTTGCATTTATATTTATTTGTGATTAATTCCGAACCTGAAAACTGAGGAAACACGGAATCTCAAAACTGAACTGCTCCATTGCCCCTCCTCTCTCGTAAAAACATTATTTCCCACAACCCTGTTTTCATTATAGCTTTTAAAATTTGTTGGAATTAGTAAAGAATTAATAATGTTTATAACGTGAACACAAAAATTATTATTTTCATCACAGTACATCTGTGATGAAAACCATGTTAAGGAAACACTGTGTTAGGTAAACAATTTTTTCAATTCTTTGTTTTTTATTGCAATACACATTTTTTTAGATAATAAATCTTTTATAAGAAACTCACCGGTGAAACCCACGAAAATTTAAGAAACTTTTACAAATGACTGAAAATTGCCAAGAAACTTTTGAATTTTTTTGTGAAAATTACATAATGCTTAATGATTTTAATGGCTTGGGCATGATGTTAGATTGATTTAGTGAAGATTTTTTATCATGTACAATATATACCCAGTTTTTGTTATGTTTTTGTTGAAAAAAGATTGCATATTAAAAAATGGCATATAAGAATCTTTTAAGAAACTTTTACTAGTGAAAATTGGTCCAAAATGGTCCAAAATTAAGAAAGTTTCACTAATGGAGCCTCACCCAGGTTTCTTATAAACAAAACGTGCTCTGATTTTCTCTCATGTATATTAACTATTGATAATTTATTTTTTCGAAGGACGATGAAGAACTTTTACTTACCCCACGTGGCAGATCTTCGGCTTCTGAATTTTCTTGGATCGTTGATCGATTCTCAGAAACTGTCGTTGGGGTGAGTTTGTTTTGAAGCTAATTTAAACACTATGCTAATCTTTTTTAAATTTGGATAGGACTAGAAATGATACATACTTATATATAATTATACGCATCAAGAAAATCACCTATTTCTTAGAGATAAATTCTGAAAATGTTTAAGGATTCAATGTCAGATTATGCAATCGATTTTATTTTTATTCTTGGTTACATGTTTTTATAAGACCAGCTAGCTCCAGTTTGAGGCTTTTGTTTCTTGTTATTTTGCTCCATTTTCCGCAAATTCTTTTCTTATTAGATCATGTCTTATTATTATTAAACTTCTTATTAATAGTTTTCGTTTTTAAATTTGAGCTTTGGCTGTTTCTCGTGTATTTCTTTTTTTTTGGCAAACTTCACTCTGTAGTGTTTCTTGCAAAGGTTGTTCTTACGGAAACCTATTAAACTGTGAATTGTTAAATTATACAGTTAAATTTTAAAATTATTGGAATATTAATTTGTGGCTTTAATTTCCATTTTAAAACAAGGATTGATTTCATTACGATTACTATTATCATTCGTTATATATATCAATTGATTGATGTTGTTATGATTACAGCCTCGTATTGTGATAATCAATGCAACTCAAATGAATCAAGACATCACTAATACTGTCATTAGTCGGTTGAACCTTCAAGAAACTTTCTTGGCGATTTCTTCTGGCACAAAAACAAGGTATTATAATTTGGTTACATCACCCCGGGGGAGGGGGGTACAACCTAATATATGGGTACGGGTATGTGCCGCTGGTAAGGATGGATTTGAAGGCAGTAACTTCTCTAAACATGGGTAGGATTTTTAGTAAAAATGCCTTAATGTTGGGTTAGATAAAAAAAATTACCCTTTATGTTGAGTAGTTTGGCATGAAACAAAACATTTGAATATTAAAGATGGGTTGGTTTATAAACTCCTAGCAGCGCACCGTTCAACCGTGGGAAACTCGAACACCCGAGCAACATTTTTATCCCCTTTCAGAGTTCGAGATAGCGAGTACATTAAGGCATTTTTGCAACCACTTGGTATCCTCATCAGTGATTTTATTGTTTTATTTCAGCGAAAATACCCAAGAAGCGTTAATGAAAATACTTGAGCAAGATCATGGGTTGAAGGAATCACTTCTCGATTTGTATTCGAATTCTAATGGTTTCAAAACATTTTGCAGCAGCTTATTTTATTGCTAAATCACTCGTATCGGGTGGATCACACCACAGATGTGCCAAAAAAAAGTCGCAGTTCGTTGGATTACTGTTGTTAGTTTACGGCATTTTGATCTGTGTGTGAAATTTAACTTGATATAATGAAAGCATGCCATTGCGAGTTTAATGAAAATGGAAATACATCACAACCAGATATATGACAAATATTATCCGTTCTTAAAATACGTATGTCTAAAAACTTTTTAACAACGAGCTATACAACGAAATGTATAATTCTTATTTGTCATATATCTAGGGATGATGATGATCATCTTCTTGCGGCCTTGATGCCATGAGCAGGCTATTTTTAAGTATTTTCATAAGCACAAGCACCGTCTCGTAACAAATATTATTCATAAATATTTATATTATTTTTGATAATATACGTCCATAAATATTATATTTATGGAAATATTTCCAGGTTTGCCTAGTTGTACATCATTTAATATTGACTATGATAATATCAATGATATTTAGAATGTTGACATTGTACTAAGAACAATCAATGGTATCTAACAGATAATAATAATTTTTATGTTGTGATAGAATTATTGTCAATTTATCCCGGTGATGCTTTTGGAACTTGAATTTAATTGGGAACTTGAATTTTAGCTTTAATTTTAACCATTGTTGTTTATGTGCCACTTCGATTAACAGCCTCGTTTTGGAAATTAAGGTAAAGTTAAGATAACATAATTTCTACACCTTGCGAGTAGACTGGTTTCCTACATTTGAGTTTTTTTTTAAATTTTATATGCCCAAAAATTTACAATTTTTCTTAGGCTCACATTGAAACATTACTAGGTTCTGATATTCGTGTTTTTACTGTATTCGGGTACAGCAACTAAAAATTATTCCAGAATGCAGAAATGTTTTCAACTTTCCTCCAGCCCAAAACATGCTTCAGTGCAAACCTTTCTCGTTTTGCATTGGAAAATATGCTGTCTTGAGCATGGCTTAAAAATATTCTTTTGTTCTCATGGATCTTTCCCCGATCAACGACCGTGTGACTAATGTTTTCTTAACTCTGAATTATTCTAATTAAGAGTTTTCACTCCCCAAGTAGTGGTCGTGATGCTGATTTTATGACGAACTTAAGTTTGAAATTTCGCATGAGGTTTGTTTAACCGCAAAAATTGTTCGTGTTGAAACTTTTTACCACCGTCCTTATTCACTGTCAAGTGCCTTGCAAAATTTCAAGCTTTTTATCGTGGTGATGTGATGTGAGTGTCGAAATACCCAAATTTCCAAAACGAGGCTGCTGATCAAAGTAATGTATTGTTTTAAAATGTATATATAATTCCAGGCTATATTCGTATTTACATATATACGGGAATTTGTATTTTATCTTATCCTTTTTTGGATGTTGGTAACACATCGGAATGAAAATACCAATATATCAATGCATGGTTTGGTCACATATGTAATGTGTTATATATAATTAATCATTATATACATCTAGAATTTAGTAATATTATTAATATTATAATACTATAGACATCTAAAAGGTAAATAATCATAATTTATTTGTAAGGGGAGCATCCACAAAGTACGTTTGCACTAATTTGGAAATTTTTGACCCACTCGTATGTTCGTACTAAGTCTGGTACCCAGGGTAGTTCGCACAAGAACAATGAAATATCTGACAATAACAATAGATGTACGCTATTTGTTTACCCTTCCTCCTCCCCCATAGTGTGTACGTAATTTACGGATGCCCCCAAACATCTTATTCATGTTGGATATTTGACTTACATGGCAGTAATTCAAAAAAAAAAACTGAGATAAATATGCATATCATCATTGTATCCAAGAAATAATTGTGTTTTAATTAGATTTTAAAATTATTTTAAATTTAGAGAAATTTAATGATAATTGCTAATTTAACATGATTCAAATTGATACTTTGCTGCGTCGTTTTTCAATTCATTGCAACCTTTGTTCCGATATGCTCGCCGATATGCCTACATGTTTTGGAAACAATTTTGTAGCCTGCCTCTTGATGCTGCGTGCATTTTAATAGTAAGACCAGGCGCGGATCCAGGGTGAGTTACTCGAGTTGGGAAACTCACCCAAAATTTCCAAGATAAGATTTTTCGTGTAGTAATTTTTCTGTATAGTAATTTTATATTTTCTATTCTTTATTTGATAGAATCCTGACATGATCTCTTTTTTAAATTATTTTTGTGGTCTAAACTATTCGTTTTGCGTTCGCACTGATGACCTTTTCAGTATTCAACTTTATGAAACGCGATCCCTGTAATTATATTTGCTACTTGCAAAAATGGGCATTAAGAAACGCGAGTTGTTATTCCTCCCTGTGTCCATGTACCCGTGATGTACCCGTGTTGTATGAGTGTGTCCCCGCACCCATGATGTTACAACTTGCTCTTTGATGTTCGCAACTGACACCTTATTGTTTGCAACTGAGACTTTTACGTTTGCAACTGACTCATAAGTGTCTGCAACTGAGGCTTTCATGTTTGCAACTGAGGCTTTCATGTTTGCAACTGAGACATCGCTATTGTTTTATGAACATGCAACTGGGACTTTTATATATCTCAATATATCTCATATGTCTCAAATAAGCATGTAACTGAGACTCACTGTCAGTGCTTTCACGTGACCGCGACGAGTGGACAATTATTATACGAATGCTGTCAAATGAATCCTTGTCACGAACTGAAAAAATGCTCTCACGGTTCTGGAAAAAATGAAGGAAAGCCAAGCCAAGAAACTTATTTCTTATGAAGAAACGGAATGTTGCGTTTTTATTAGATCATTAATTTCTTGTAAGGGCATAGAATCTCAAAAGGGCGTTACCCTTTCTTAAATAGGGCGCAGCCCCAAAAAATTACGGGGGGCTTTGCTAATCCTCCGGCGTGAAGAACTTCAGTAACTCACTCAATTTTCTCTGGTTCCGTGCCTGGCTAGTCTTATAGTCTATATTAGTATTTTATGCTATTGCTTCCACTAACATTAAATGAATGTATTGTTATTATTATAACATCTTTACATTCCTTTTCTGGACTGCTGTTTAATATTTTGCTCAATTATGTTTTGCAGAACTCGAAGAAAAACGCAATTACTCTGGCGAAATAGTGATGAAACGAGACTGCAAGAATGCAGGACAACGAAATAGCGGACTTTATGCTGATAGGCATCATAGCCACGTTTATCTTGCTCACTTTGATAGCTCACTGTTTAGTGATAATTTGTGGTCGTCGAAAAAAGAAAGTCACCGAGCCTCCAAATGAGACTGGCAGCCAAGAAAAGCTATGACGAATTGCATTTTTGCAGCACATAATGGCATTACTAATCGGCATGGCATTGGAATACTAATTTTGCATTGGCAAACATTGTGAGGTGACGATGGTTTTAAAAATTCCTTAACGTACTAACGTGCAAAAAGGAAAAATCTTGCAATTAAACCAAGAACGTTTACTGGAGTTTACTGATTTATTATTAGAAAAATCAATTTTGATGTCTTAGAAGATTTTCCTATTGATGTGAAATTTTGGAACTGACAGAATTTTATAACTCAATAATAGTTGAATTGTAATTTGGTAAAAACTCGCTTAAATAAAACCACTGTGTTCTGCTGACTATTGTGTTTTGATGTTTTAACTAATGTTTATTCCAGTTAAAGACCATTTTTGAGTTTCTGCCACCAAAGTTTAGTTAATTGCCAATTTTTCAGCTCTTCACAATTTCTCGTCCAATTTATAGCAATGCAGAGATTCCAAATTTACAAGGGATTTGACTACACAAGTTTTTTTTGACAATTTTTTGTCTGAAATTGACATTTACGGGCAGTGCCTCGGGGAACAACATAGATTTCAAGTCATTATCTGACAGTAAAGTATGTAGATACGTAGGAATTGGCTATCAAACAACACTTTAGTAGCAGAATCCAATTCGAGAATCAATAGTGCAATATTTCCCAACCTCGTACCCAGGCCTATTTCACCTACCTGCAAATGTTGCGTAAATATTTGCGAGCTCATGAATTGATGCCTCATCATAAGAATTCATTTTTATTTCGAATTCTACCATGGCTATGCGTTTTTCATATTCGAATTATGCAATCTCTCGAGATTCAGTCGAATGTTGATTTCCATTCTTATTGTTTCTCATAAGCCAATGAATACGCATAACGGCCATGTAGATTGTTTAAAATAGCCTTGGGTACGAGGTTGAATATTTCCAAGTTTGATAAATTTCTATAATGGTGAATTTGCTAGTGCGTTTATTCGAGTTTTTACCATGGAGGTTTTTGTAGGGTTTTGTTTGTTTGTATCCTTTCCTATCATCATGCATTTTATTGTGTCCTACCACCCATGTGTGTTTAGTAGTTTTAGTTTTGCACCCATGAAAATATGAAAGAAAATATGAAAATAAGAAACATCTACATAACAAATAACAAAAACGATTTCTTAGGCGCGGAACATTTACAGAACAAATCCATAGCAGAGACTCGTCATTTGAAAGCATCTTAACCAATTTTTAAGTTATGACAAGCATCAACTGTAGGAGAAAACTTGAGATTAATTGCTCAAACCATGGATCAAAACATAATCCATGCCACAGATAATATGAAAAGCTTCCCTATGACAATTGATAACATTAACTGAAAATCTAACACAACATCAACAATGACAACCAACCATAAAGTTTTGCACCCATGCAAGTTTCTGTCGCTTTAATCAATACATCTATTTTTTGTAATAAATATATACAAATTTGGGTCTCGTTTTCATACACAGATTAAAAGGAAACTTAAAAAGATTAAGGGCCTAAGCTTCGAGCCAGTGTTCCTCGGAAAAAAATGGTGTATTTGGAAGCGGCAATAAAGACATATGTAATTATTGATTAAAACATCAAGAAATAGTATAGAAATGTTAATAAAAATTTGTTGTGGGCAGCAAAATTGCATCATATCATGTCCCATAATATTCTATTTTTGGGTCAGCTCAGGATTTCCCCTACCTGAGCTAGAGTGTACTGCCTCCCTGGGTGACGAGCCCTCTCCGACATTCCGGTATAGAAGTGCCCACAGGGATTTGTTTTGTATGTTGTTTGTTTAAAAGTATTTTTCATAAGATTATACCGCCTTACTAGTTTCTGGCGGAGCTTGCCCTATTTGGCTGGCATTTTTTACCCACTATTTTTATTTCTTGATATTATTTTTGGTAATTTTTCTTCATTTGTTTGGAGTTGCTTCTGGAAAATTAATGTCGTTGTAGATTTTGAAATTGTAATCATTGTATTTATCATAGAGGAATCTGTGTGTAACCATTTTCAGAACGATTCTCATCAGAAGATTTGAAACTGAATGTCGTTAAATTTGTTGAATTTTTGTAAAGTATTTATCAGCTGATCAGATTTTTCTTATTAATTACCATATTACGTAGCACGTAAGGGGAATTCACAGAGTAAGCACGCACTAATTTGATAATTTTCTACCCCTTCCCTTTTACACAAAAAAACAAAAGAAAAACCTGGCAGTAACAATAGATGTACGCTTTTTTTCATTTCAAAAATCCATTTTATGTCAGTTAAAACAATAGTTGAAATAAACTAATTAATACCAATCAAACAAAATAAAAATAGAAATGCATAAATTTAAATATGAAATTTAAATATAAATTTTCTATTTACATATCATACATGTGCATTGAGCACCATTTCAATTTTTGATATTGCTCTTAAAAAAAAGCCATTTGATGCCCCCCCCCCTTACGTGCTTTATGGACGCCCCCTTACGTGAATTAACGAATATGGATGTGAGAATTTTTTGCACAAATCTGCTAATGCATGTTCTTTTGATAACAGTTTATTGTTTGGTATTTGAGTTATTTATTTTCTTTTGGGTGTCTTCAACGAAAATAACGACTTTATTTTCGTAGTCAGGTTTGGCTTGTTGGTTGCTCAAATGAGAAGAAGGCAGTTTTCTCGATGATTTTAACAATTTTTGGCCTCTGACGGGCCTAAAATATTTGGAGATTTGGCTAGACCACACTTCTCGGTAAACAATATGGCTTTTTCCAAGGGCGTAGGAACGTTTTCAAAAGTGGGGGGCTCAAAGAAAAGGGGCACACAGGCTATTTTGCTATGGAACTAAAAGAGTGTCCAAAATAGCTAATTAAATTATACAACAATTTACTTTACGAACAGTTGTGGCAGCAATTTTGATAAATAATCTAATTGCACAGCAACAATCATCGTGATAATTCATGATCCTTTTTCTTATGAAAATGGCACTTTAGAGAAAATAAACCGTGCAGGAACCTTTTTAAAAGTTTTAAGAACTACTACAAGTGTTTATATTTAGTCAGAGGGTTAAAAATACATTGGAAGTATTATTTTCTTCCGTTGTTGGTATTTCTGATTCTGCTTTTGCTGTCCAGGTCTGTTTTAAGTTTTAACGTAGACTTGCCCTAAGTCTATCTCTTTTTTAATCCGAGAAAAGGAGAAAAATTCACGGATTCAAAAGAAATAGACTTGGGGAAAGTTTTAACATTGACAAGGTTATATCAAGGAATTTAATACATTGTTCCTTGTTTTGTCGCTCGGGAGACAACACAGTCAATTAATACTGCAGCCATCACATTGCTTTTGCTTTTACCAACAGCTATTTAGGACTGGTGATACTATTTATTAGGAGCAACACAAAAGAACACGCCAACCCATACTTATAAAGAAACAAATACATCGTTGTCTGTGTGATTTTCAATATAAAAATATCTTATGAAAATAGAGTAAATCCAATTGGATTAGGACATCGAAGCAGGGTCCTCGTGATGGGTTAATACAAGCAATGAAAAAAGTGAATGGTGACCCAGTTACTTTTATGAAAATAAGAACTAGAGACACAACTCATTTGTTACTAGCTTAAAACTAATTAAAGAAGCCCAGCATGCAATCTTTTTCATAATTATGATGATGTTATAAATTAGCATATTGTTGACGACAGTTTCAATTCGAGATGACAATTAGTTCTCTTTTCAAGTGGCGTGTTCACTTCGCCAGTTAGGTTACGCTTTCTTCAATGTTTACATTCTACTAGATTCGGATTCATCTTCTGTTCATCTGTTCTGATTGGGTTACGATTGTTTTGTTTTGGAAAATTTAATGTAATAAAATGTACGAAAAGAGAGTTCTAGGACTAAGCACATTACTTTGATTTCGTAGTTTAAAGCTAAGCCATTTCGTAATCCTTGCAAAGCTGGCAGATTAGCAGTTTCCTTATCCCTTGATACTTTCAGAAATAATCAGGAAATAACGGTGTATGCTAAACGATAGTTTAGTGGGGGACAAAAATATTTATTATTAAATAATCTCATATAAGTCAAAGAGAATTCTCGACAAATCTTATCAAAGTTAATAGGACGAGGCCCCGTGATTACAACAGCCAATTATTTAATTCATACAGCTTTGGTCTGTTAGAACTAAAAAGCAAAATCCGCTTTGATTTGGAACAGGATTTGGAACCATGATGAAAAGTGATCCTGATGCGGTATTATGAGGAGCTCCTGTCATCGTGATTACCTACAAATATAATTTGTCCAGTAATTAACCAAAGATGACATTTGTCGTTTGAAAGTTATTAGATTTAACCTTCTGCAATAAAACGAACATTAAAGGGACAATCAGCTTACACAATTACATTTGAAAGTGCTATGTTTGCAGGAATAGAAAGCAATTCTTACACGGGGGGAGGGGGGGGGGTCACAAACCTGGAGACGGAATTTTCGTCTGTAGTTAGACAGGCAAAAGGACACATGTGTCATAAAAATGACAACCTAGAAGGGGCCCTTCTTCGGGCAGCAAAAACGGCGTTCACAAAATCATAAAAGGCCATTTACAAGGTGCCACCTTGCCCCTCCCCGGGCTCATTTATCTCTGTATGTTCATGTGTTGTACAAATGAGTATTGGTGAGCAAATTCCCATAGTACATTAACTAACTGGCAGTTGTTTGGTATTTTTGCTAATCACGACACAGTGTTATACCCCAGGGGAATTGATACAGTGTTTTACTCCGGGAGGACGGGAGTGTGCCGCTGAGATTTTGAATCTCACCTATCTACAACGTTCAAATTTTTGTGCATACCCAGCATTAATGTTGTGCTTCATTCCAACACACCCAACACGAAAGACAATCTTTAATATCTAACTCAAACTATGAAGAATTTTCGCTCAAAATCATACCAATGTATATGAATTTATTGTCGTCAAATTTATTATGGGTTTGCTAGTTTTTATGACAGGTATGTGCAGAGTTGTTCTTTTCGAAACTACTTAAAAAATATTATGTTGAATATTTTAGGCATAAAAAATATTTGCCCATGTTGAAGACCCAAAAATACTTACGCTTGTTATTTCTTTGTAGCAAATACCCTCAAACAATATTGTGAACATTTGGCAACCCAAAAAATACTAAAATCCTAGCGATACCCTAACAAAATATCATAAACTTCTAGCGAACCAAAAAACATTGACATTGTAGCAACACCCTAAAAAATACAAAATCATCAAATTTTAAAGTCCCCCCATAAGTCCCCCCACTGGGCTTGATTGTAAAAACGTGGACTGGAAACGAATGGTGCTCCTTGAAATTGACTTGAGCTCACAAATAGTGAGAACTTAATTTACATTTTTGAACAGGTAAACATAATTCAAGTGATGTTTTGAAATTAATAAATTATTTTACACGAAATTTGGGGGTATAATAGGCATTTAAAAAATATTTATTTACATCTGTATCTCGATTCAAACTATTGAAATTGTTTTGCTCAGTTAAAAGTAATAAATAAACCTATTAAAGACAGACGTACTACTAAAATAAATAAAATAATAAAAATAAAAATAAATAAACCTAGTAAAGACAGACGTACTACTATATTGAAATCTTCTTGCAGTGGCAATACAACAATATATCTACTAATCGATCTGATGGTATCCTGTGGCAGCAAAAAGGCTTTGCGATAATCATCATCTTAATTAACAAATTATTTCGTTCCTATTATCAAATCAAATATACCCCAAAGCCTTTTTTATCAGGATTTGTTGCGGTCGCAAAAGAAATACTGCTGGTTTAACAGACAACTGGAAATTTAATCTTTTTCTGCAAATTTTATTCCGGGTGGCCCAAAAAAAACTATTCCCGTTTGCAAGGATGTAGCCTGAAATCCGCATTGCTTCAAACTTTAAATTGTGCTCAAAGTGACGTTAAAAGGGCAAACTTAGAATTTGGGATATCATCCATTCATGTGTGATCAGGTTTTGAGCTTCAAGGTCAATTTAAAAGAACACCATTCATTTCCAGTAAATGCTTTGAAATTAAACCAACCTGCTTTCTTCTATATCGACTTAGGAGTTTGATCCGTGAATCCTTTCAAATTTTGAACTTCCAAGTAACCATTAAAGGACGATTTTAATTTCAATCTTTTGACAGGTAAGTCTGGTCTCTAAGTTTTCCCTTCAGATGTCGTTTTATGCACAATTTGATATTTTTAACCTCACGGATTTCAAGCTACAGCCCTGCAAACAGGGATAGTTTTCTTTAGGGTCACCCTGTAGGTACAATTAATTTTTTATAGTCGAAAAAGGGCCCTTTGTTTCATTGAAGCTAGCGGCGTAATATGTTTATTCTTAAATTCCAAATAGGCTACAGTAAACTACAGTAAACTACAGTATTATTTTTAATTATCCTATCTTGAGTTACAAATTTTTAATTATAAAAATAAATGTAGCTGGTTTTATTTTAGCTAATTTATACCAACTAGAATATAAAATATATAAATATAAAATGACGTAGATTGAATATGACGAATTTAATAGATATAATAATGAT
>JAYJMH010001000.1:0-29774 GCA_036873815.1 Phacellophora camtschatica
AATCCAATTCCCCTCCTTTGGAGGGGTGTCAGGCAAAGCCTGACGGGGTGGTTGCGATGGTTATTTAAACGTATAAACCAACGGATTGCGATTAATTGAAAATTGAAAACGTAATGTAATTGCTCGTTTTCATGCACCTGCCATTAAACGTATAAACCAACGGATTACGATTAATTGAAAAGTGAAAATGTAATGCGACTGCTGAGATTGAAGATTTTAACAATAAAATCTTTATATTTCAATTATTTACGTAGAAACGTTTTGCCAAAACGTCTTTTGGAGGAATGGGAAATTCTGGTATTGTGAAGATTGGCGAGGATCAAGAGCAAGGGATTTTGCAAAATCGCTAAAGGCTTTGCCTTGCTTGCGAGACTGAAGTCTCACTTCCTAACGTGCAGACCACAAATTTTGGAGGCGAGGCTTTGCCGATTAATTGGAAAGTGAAAATTGAAAACGTAATGTAATTGCTCGTTTTCATGTACCTGCCATTAAACGTATAAACCAACGGATTACGATTAATTGAAAAGTGAAAATGTAATGCGACTGATGAGGTTGAAGATTTTAACAGGAAAATCCTTATATTTCAATATCTTACGTAGAGACGTTTTGCCAAAACGTCTTTTGGAGGAATGGGAAATTCTGGTATTGTGAAGATTGGCGAGGATCAAGAGCAAGAGGTTTTGCAAAATCGCTAAAGGCTTTGCTGATTAATTGAAAATTGAAAACGTAATGTAATTGCTCGTTTTCATGCACCTGCCATCAAACGTATAAAATAACGGATTGCGATTAATTGAAAAGTGAAAATGTAATGCGACTGCTGAGGTTGAAGATTTTAACAGGAAAATATTTATATTTCAATATCTTACGTAGAGACGTTTTGCCAAAACGTCTTTTCACATCCGCATATTCCCCACAATCCACCATTGAAAAAGCATAATCCAAATTCAAAAATATTCAAGGACTTTTCCATTCCTCCAAAAGACGTTTTAGCAAAACGCCTCTACCTCACTAACAATCCACAATTAACCATTAACATAACATAAGCCAAATGTAACTACTAAAAGCAACCCTCTGCTTTCTGTAGTCTAAAAACGGCAATCTAAAATCTACTGCCGTTGTTGAAATCGTTGCAAATTATTTTTAACAACCTCCACATTCGGCGATTTAATTGCCTCAAAAATAGCAATCGCTTGTTGGGTGTATTCAATCGCCTTTGTTATATCCCCTAAATCCGCATACGCATTGCCCAGATTGCTAAGATGATTCCCTTCCCCTTGACGGTCTTTAATTTCCCGACTAATTGTTAGAGCTTGCTCATAATGCTCAATCGCCTTTTCCTCTTCACCTAAACGATAGTACGCCAAGCCCAGATTGCCAAGACGATTCTCTTCACTTTGACGATCTTTAATTTCCCGACTAATCAGTAGGGCTTGCTCATAATATACTATCGCCTTTTCCACTTCACTTAAATGACGATACGCATTGCCCAGATTGCCAAGATGATTCCCTTCTCCTTGACGGTCTTTAATTTCCCGACTAATTGTTAGAGCTTGCTCATAATATACTATCGCTTTACCCACTTTACCTAAGCTACGATACGCTAAGCCCAGATTGCCAAGACGATTCCCTTCCCCTTGACGGTCTTTAATTTCCCGACTAATCAGTAGGGCTTGCTCATAATATACTATCGCCTTTTCCACTTGTCCTAATCTATGATACGCATTACCCAGATTGCCAAGGTTACTCCCTTCTCCTTGACGGTCTTTAATTTCCCGACTAATCAATAAGGCTTGCTCATAATATTCAATTGCTTTTTCCTCTTGACTCAAACGATAATACGCCAAGCCCAGATTACCAAGGTTACTCCCTTCTCCTTGACGGTCTTTAATTTCCCGACTAATTGTTAAAGCTTGCTCATAATGCTCAATCGCCTTTTCCTCTTCACCTAAACGATAGTACGCCAAGCCCAGATTGCCAAGGTGATTCCCTTCGCCTTGACGGTCTTTAATTTCCCGACTAATTGCTACGGCTTGCTCATAATGCTTTATCGCCTTTTCCACTTTACCCAAACGAGCATACGCACTGCCCAGATTGCCAAGATGATTCCCTTCGCCTTGAGGGTCTTTAATTTCCTGACTAATTGCTAAGGCTTGCTCATAATACTCTATCGCCTTGTCTACTTCACCTAAATCCACATACACCAAGCCCAGATTGCCAAGGAAAATGCCTTGCATTTTTTTATCTTGACAATCAGTAGCTGTTTGTAAGCCTTTTTCTAATATGGCTTTAGCAGCGGTATAGTTGCTAATTTGTAGTAGATACGGATTTATAACATCCACCAATGCCAGCGTTTGCTCGGTGAATTTTGCTTGGATAGTGCGATCAACCAAAGCTTGTAGGTGTGGTAATAATGCATCAGAGAGTTGATAGTTGGTTAAGTCTTGGCGAGAGTGTTCAAATAATTCCACCCAGTAGTCCGCCAAGTTATCAAGGTTGTTATAGTCAAGTTCTCCTGCATAATTGTATAAACCCCTATAGCTAATGATAATTTGCTCATCTTCAATATGGATAAGATGGTATTTTGCTAATTCCTGTAAGGCGGTAATTAATTGTGTTTGCTTCTTGTCAGCGGAATTAAAATAACCTCTAAGCCATGACTTATCAATATCAGTAAAGGCTAAGCGACCTAAGGTGGCATAAAGTTGTCTGGCAGTGGCAGAGGATTTATTGAATACAGCATCGGCAACCGCATTCACCGATTGCCGTTGGTAACGCTCATCGGCAACATCAAAAATATTTTGTGTATTTGATACAATACTCTCAAAGTTGGACTCATCCAGTTGTTTGTCCGTAATCGCTTGACCCAAAATATATAAGGTGAGCGGATAGCCTCCCGTATAATCAACAATTTTTTGATAAATATCGTTGAAAGTGGAATCTTTTGAAAATTTACGCAGTAATTTGTGCGAATGTTTTTCAGACAACAAAAAGACTTCATCGTGTTCAATTTCGGTAAGTTGTTGACTATTGCGAGTCGTTGAAAGTAACACCACGGTATCCGATAAATCACGTAAACGATGCACATCATTTATATCCTCCATACCATCTAATATCACTAACAAGCGTTTACCTTGACAGGCTTGTTGAGCAGATAACAGTGGCATATCACTACGATACTTAGCTCCTAAAAAATGGCATAAACCCTTACAAGCTTTAGCAACCGAAGATTCTCGATAAAACGGATGGAAATAAATACCATCGGCAAAGCGTTTGGGAAGCTTAACCTTATTGCTAAACCATCCTCGTTCTGCCTCCAATAAACGATACATCCCCTCAATCACAATTGAAGACTTACCCATTCCCCCAGTCGCGTGTAACTTATAATTCTTACCCTCCTTAATCGCCACTAACATTTGCTTGATTTCCTTATCACGATTGACAAAGTAATGATTTCTGGCTGGTAGGTTATGGTGTATTGATGGCGATTGTGCAACCTTTTCTGAGGTAAGTGGCTTCTTGAATGATTTTTTTAATATGAAGTACAAAATTGGCAAGAAGAAAAGCAACAAAGCCCATTCATTACCAGAAAATGAATTAATGCAATCACGTACTGCCTGCAAATTATCCGTGCAAGCAACAAGGTCCAACCACCAATTTGATGGAGACTGTATGCCATCGGTGGCAATAGAAATCGTAGATATGGTAGAGGTCATAGAATAAATATTAATGAATAAGATAATATGTAACTACTCAGGCATTATCTTTAATAGCAAGAGGTAGGTAGGAAGTGGGACTTCAGTCCCGCAAGCAAGGCAAAGCCTTTAGCGATTTTGCAAAACCCCTTGCTCTTGACCCTCACCAATCTTCACAATATCAGAATAAACATGCACCCACAAATCCCAAGCAAACTAAAACCCTGCTGTAATTCCCTCTCAAAATCTGTTGTCTTGTCTATACAGCGTGGGAATGAGTTGGAGTACCTGAGTAGTTACGATAATATTACTACAATGCCATTATACCCTGCAAAGACAAGCTTACAAGTTTTAACCACAGAAGACACGGAAATGCACGGAAGATAGAACAATTTTCAATTGAAAATTGAAAACGTAACTGTTTTTCAATTGAAAAGTGAAAATTGAAAGTTGAAAACGTAACTGCTTTTAATTGAAAAGTGAAAAAGCTGAGAACTAATCCAATTCCCCTCCTTTGGAGGGGTGTCAGGCAAAGCCTGACGGGGTGGCCGCGATGGTTATTTAAACGTATAAAACAACGGATTGCGATTAATTGAAAGTTGAAAATTGAAAATTGAAAACGTAATGTAACCACTCGTTTTCATGCACCTGCCATCAAACGTATAAAACAACGGATTACGATTAATTGAAAAGTGAAAATTGAAAGTTGAAAACGTAATGCGACTGCTGAGATTGAAGATTTTAACAAGAAAATCTTTATATTTCAACCGTTTAAGTAGAGACGTTTTGCCAAAACGTCTTTTGGAGGAATGGGAAATTCTGGTATTGTGAAGATTGGTGAGGGTCAAGAGCAAGGGGTTTTGCTGATTAATTGAAAATTGAAAACGTAATGTAACCGCTCGTTTTCATGCACCTGCCATTAAACGTATCAAACAACGGATTGCGATAAATTTTGGAGGTGTCGGTGGAATTAAAAGTAACCCGTTGAAATTTTTTCAACTGGTCTAATCCCGTATGCATTCCCACGCAGGAGCGATGGGAACGAGTCGGAAATCTTACATTTATCTTATCTGCGTTTATCCGTGTTCATCTGTGGTTCATTTTCTGAAATCTGTCATCTGCTTGGGATTTAATAATACCTGAGAGTTAGCACTTGTGTAGATACCTATGCCCCTTTGTCATAATGTTTCTTGCTAACTGGCTATAATTGTTATTTGGTATTACACTTATTATGCGAGTTTATGCGGATCCAAAGCGGTTTAACTACTGGAACTCGCTGAATGCTCATGAAATATTTTATATAACACATCTAAACCTATCGATAAAAATGTCTGAAAAGCATAAGAACTTTGTCTGGCGCTCTACGGATGAAAGCCGAGAAAAGCGTATTCCTTCGGTGTTAGCGATTGCTGAAACTTTTTTGATGGTGATTGCCACTTGGTGGATGGCTTGGTATTTTGACTCTTACCTACATATTTATATCGCCATTTGTATTGCACCCTTATTACTCCTTAAAACTCCCGAATCCATAAAACAGGCAAATCGATGGTTCCTGCATAAAATAAAATTTGCTGATGATTGGAAAAGAGATAAAAAATTTTGGTTATTTATATTATTGGTAATGGTCATAACGGTTGCAATAAGTTATCCCTTAGCAATTTATCTTTTAGCTGACCTAACGGGTTGGTCATTATTTTGGTCAGCTTTTGGAGTAGGAGTAGTAGTAGTAGTAGTAGGAGTAGGAGGAGTAATAGGAATAATAGGAGGAGTAGGAGTAGGAGTAGGAGTAGGAATAGGAATAGTAGGAGTAGTAGGAGGAGGAGTAATAGGAGGAGTAGGAATAGTAGGAGGAGTAATAGGGGTAGTAGTAGGAATAGTAGTAGTAGTAGTAGGAGTAGGAGTAGGAGGAGGAGGAATGGTGGTATTTGGTATTCCTGTCGCAATCGGATATTTAATACGTTCCGTTGTTATTAAAATCTTAATTACCACTGGGCATCTATTACGCCACCCCATCCGAGCAATCACTCGAATTCCCTATAATTATGATGAACAATGGCGAATAAATGATGTATTTTACTCACCTGAGCTACTACCAGAGATAGGCAAAAAAACTAGATTTTTTCAATTATCTGGGCTGGTCAAAGGTTTTTCTATTGGAGGTATTGGAGGTAAAATAATTATTATTTTAGTTATCCCTTTCTGGTCATTAGGTTATTTATACCGCTGGAGCATTAAATCCACCGCTTGGCTTTATTGGCCACTTGCTTATTTAGTCAATGTGGAAGCACTAACGAATGAACTGAAGAGTCAGAAAGCCATAGCCAATCGCAAATGGAAAGTTATGTGGGAATTTCATTTCATTGGATTCGGTATGCTACTACTGTATTTCTTGGGTGATGATTTTCTAAAATCAGACTTGGCTGTACTCCTCTGGAATGAAGTATGGTTAGACCCCTTAGTCAAGGGTATTCAACACCTACAATTGATGGAGTTTTTTGTTGCTGGAATTGTACTTTACTGGGTATGGTACCTCTATTTTTCTTACCTAAAAAACCAAGGGCACCATGAAATTCCAACACACCCCTACCATCAAACAGCTTTGCATTGGTTGGCTCGCCTGCATACAGTAACTTGGTATATCTACTTTGGTTACAATCTCGGTATATTCTTTCAGCAACATCTTTTTGATGAACTCAACCGATTAGTTTTTAATTGACAAGTAATCAGCAAAGCCTCGCCTCCAAAATTTATCGCAATCCGTTGGTTTATACGTTTAATGGCAAGCACATGAAAACGAGCAATTACGTTTTCAACTTTCAATTTTCCATTTTCAATTAAAGGCAGTTACGTTTTCAACTTTCAATTTTCCATTTTCAATTAAAAGGCAGTTACGTTTTCAACTTTCCATTTTCACTTTTCAATTAATCGTAATCCGTTGTTTTATACGTTTAAATAACCATCGCAACCACCCCGTCAGGCTTTGCCTGACACCCCTCCAAAGGAGGGGAATTGGATTAGTTCTCAGCTTTTTCACTTTTCAATTGAAAAGCAGTTACGTTTTCAATTTTCCATTTTCACTTTTCAATTAAAGGCAGTTACGTTTTCAACTTTCCATTTTCACTTTTCAATTAATCGTAATCCGTTGTTTTATACGTTTAAATAACCATCGCAACCACCCCGTCAGGCTTTGCCTGACACCCCTCCAAAGGAGGGGAATTGGATTAGTTCTCAGCTTTTTCACTTTTCAATTAAAAGCAGTTACGTTTTCAATTTTCAATTTTCCATTTTCAATTAAAAGGCAGTTACGTTTTCAACTTTCAATTTTCCATTTTCAATTAAAAGGCAGTTACGTTTTCAACTTTCAATTTTCCATTTTCAATTAAAAAGCAGATGAATGTAAGATTTCCGAGTCGTTCACCGTGTGTAGACAATGTGGGAATGAGTCGGTAAACATGGATAAACAGAGGTACCCTTTAATCTTCTTTCTGGTTTCTGTATGTGAATATAAGATAATGATGCTTGAGTAGTTGGAAATAGCGGCGAATACAGGCTTCAGATTTTTACTCTCAACTTGTAGGTGATTTTACTTGTAAACGTTAAATTTTGTCGTTATTGAGCGTTTTTACCTATGGATTAGAGGGTTTAGGTGGTATAAAATTTATCTTGTCAACATCGCTGATTAAGACTTTATGTGTCTTCTGCGTGGGAGTAAATAGGGTGCGGATACCTGAGTAGTTACATTATAGTTTTCAGTTGTCAATTTTCACTTTTCAATTGAAAGCGGGTACCTGAGTAGTTACGTTTTTTCAATATTAATGGTTTAGTTTTATGAACATCTTTACTTTTAAGTATCAAAATTTTGTTTTGCCGTCATTGATTCAGTCGGTGATTCAATCAATGATTACGATGCCTTTTGCCGATAGGTTTAGCACGGTGTGGAAGGTGTGGCGTTATGGGTTGTTTTTTATGCTGGTGATGATCGGTTTGTTGATTGTTAGTGTGGCTCAAGCGGAGCAGTCTAAACAATCTCAGGGTTCTAATGGTGTGGAGCAACAGTTGGATAAATTGGTTAAAGATAATAAGTTTACGTATGTGGATTTTTGGGCTTCTTGGTGTGTGCCTTGTCGAGCTTCTTTTCCTTGGATGGATGATTTGCAAGCTGATTTTGCAAAAAAAGGGTTGAAGGTGGTTGCGGTGAGTTTGGATGAAAATAAGGAGGATGCGGATAATTTTCTGACTCGTTTTCCCGTTGGTTTTACGATACTTTTTGATTCACAAGGAGTTTTAGCAGAAAAGTATCAGTTGAAGGGAATGCCGAGTTCTTATTTATTAGATAAGCAGGGGAATATTTTGCTTACGCATATTGGTTTTACTCAACGAGATGCATCTAAGTTAAGAGATAATATTGCATCTTTAATTAACGTTAAAAAGTAGGGGTATTTATGAAAAAATTGATTTTGTTGGTTATATTTTTGTTGCTTGTGGGTTGCGATTCCATTGGTAATGTTAAACCTTGGCAACGAGGCGTATTGGCTCAACCAGATATGCAGGTCAACAGTAATGCACTGACCTCAGCTTTGGATGATCATATTTACTTTAGTAAGGAGGCGAGCAGTGGTGGTCGGAGCTTTGCTGGTGGTGGCTGTGGTTGCAATTAAGCGGGTTAGAATATTGAATTGTAGAATTTAGGATTTACGAATATGAAAAAATATCAAAAGATATTACCTGCATTAACATTGGCGGCAAATTGTTTGGTTAATAATCCAGTTGCTGCCGATTGGTTAAGTGCTGAGAAAGTTGATTTTAAGGGAGCTTTATTATATTATCAGGAAAATAATCGAATTAACGCAACGGAAGGTATTCTCTATAGTGATTATTATTTTGATGTTGACAATCTGTTGTCTGGCAAGTTTACGATTGATGCTTTATCGGGTTCATCGCCAACGGGTGCGGTGCCTTCTGATAAACCTCAGACATTTACGACTGCTTCAAGCACGAGTTTTACGGCACCTGCCAATGAGGTGCCATTAGATCCTCGTTTTAAAGATACTCGAACCGTGTTTTCAGCGACTTGGAATAAACAGGTAGAACGCACGACTAATCGTCAACTGGGGGTTAATTTTTCAAATGAGCGTGATTATCGTTCATTAGGATTAAGTGTTTTGTATAGCTATGATTTTAATAATAAAAACACGACTTTTTCATGGGGAATGTCTGGGCAATCAGATACCATTTCGCCAGAAGGTGGCAAACCTGATCCATTAGGTACTTTTCAGATACAGAATGCGGCTTCTCAGGCTAATTCAGCTTTGTCTATTGCTAAGGATGATGATGATGACGATGAGAGAAAGAGTTTGGGCTCAGGGACTGGAAGTAAAAAGGTTTTTGATTTGCTGTTTGGCATTACTCAAATTATCAATACTCGTTCATTAGTTCAAGTAAATTACTCTTTTAGTAAGTCGGATGGTTACCATAATGATCCCTATAAATTCATTTCGGTGGTTGATAGTAATGGTAATGTGGTGCTTATGCCGAATTCAGTCAGTTCTAAAATACTGAATGAAAGTCGCCCTAATAGTCGCACTAAGCACAGTTTATATTTTCAATATAAAAAGGATTTTGATAGCAATGTTTTGGATGCTTCTTATCGTTACTTATGGGATGATTGGGACATCGTATCGCATACCATTGATAGTCGGTACAAATTCAGGCTGGTAGGCACTTTTTACCTTGAACCTCATTTACGCTATTATTCACAAAGTGCGGTTAAGTTTTATAAACCGTACTTTTTATCGGGTAGCGAACCTCTCGCTTCTAATTCAAATATTTATGCCTCAGCCGATTATCGTTTGGCTCCAATGAATACTCAGACCGTAGGTTTTGAGTTTGGCAGTGATAACGCTCAACGACCTTGGCATGTTTCTTTAGAGTACTATGTGCAGAATGTTGATGAACCGAAAAAATTTGGTGCGTTAACTCGGTATCAGTTAACGCCGCAGGTCACTGCACTGATGCTTAGAACGTATTTGGATTTTTAGATAACTCTTTTGGAGTGTCTGATTTCGTGTCTTTAACTGTTCAGAAAAATCACTCATCATTTGGCTATAAGGGGGCTTTTCAGGCAATGGCGAGTCCTTGCGAGGTGTTGATTGATACAGAGTGCCAGAGTATGGCAGAGGATGTCTCAGAGTTGGTTTATCAGGAGGCGATACGTATTGAGAAAAAATACAGTCGTTATAGAAAAGATAACATCATCCATCAGTTGCATCAACATCGCTGTATTGAAGTGGATGAGGAGACCGCTAAGATGTTAGATTTTGCTGCTTCTTGTTACCAGTTAAGTAATGGTTTATTTGATATTACTTCGGGAATATTGCGTAAAATTTGGCGATTTGATGGTAACAGTAATGCACCATCACGTAAGCAGGTTAAGCAGTTGTTGCCTTATATCGGTTGGCATAAGGTGTCTTGGGATGGTCAAAGAATAACGGTTCCTGAGGGGATGGAAGTTGACTTTGGTGGTTTTGGTAAGGAATATGCCGTTGATCAGGCAATGGAATTGGTTATGGCTAAAGCAAGTTATCAGAGCATTCCTTTAATGATTAATTTTGGTGGTGATTTGCGAGCGAATCAGCCACCAAAACAACGTTCACATTGGACCGTTGGGATTGCGAATAGGCAACCAACTTCCTCATCTCGCTCGTCTCTATTTCAGCTCCAACATGGTGCGATTGCAACCAGTGGTGATGCCTATCGTTACCTTTATCATAAAGGGAAAAAACTCTCACATATTTTAAATCCGCGTACTGGTTGGTCGGTTTCACAAGCCCCCTCTTCAATCACGGTCGGCATGCCAACTTGCTTAGAGGCAGGTTTTGTTTCTACACTGGCAATGCTACATGGTAAGGATGCTGACCTATTTCTCAAAGCTCAAGAGGTTAAATACTCTATTCAACTTTAGGCTACCTATGGTCTATCTGTAACTATTCAGGTGCCTGAGTAGTTCCCACGCTCCCGTGCATAGCCTATCTACACAAGTTTTTTGTCTATAACAGAAATAAAATAATCGTTTTATTTCAAATTCTTGCAAATAGACGCTTGCAAAGCGTCTCTATGGATTGGACGATATAAGCAGAAATTATCATCACCAGTTTATTTTATTTACTCCTGCAAATAATCGGTTCTCGCCGTGACAAGTCGTTATATTGATGGCGTTATCAGAATAATCTTTATATTTCAATACTTTACGTAGAGACATTTTGCCAAAAAGTCTTTCTCAAGTAGAGGGTATAAAGCGAATTTGTGTAGATACCTACTATGCTGAGGCACATGAGAACGAGTCGGTTACGGGTACCTGAGTAGTTACGCTAATTACGTACTTGTTTTAGTTTGGCTCGTCCAAGTATATCTGAGGAGATTTCAAAGGAGATAGAGTCAGTGAAGTCTTCATTTTGCAAATTAACGGTTAGAACAAAAGGAGACATCTCTGCACTGGGTGAAAAAACGATTTGTGGGAAGATTTTATCCACAAAATCAATGCTGGGAATATTTGCATTCATTTGATCAACATTTAACAGGGCGTCACTGAAGTCAAATTTAGCACTTGGATAAGCGGATGATTCAATCCAAGTATTATCTCTAATTTCTAAAAAGATATATTTTTCTCGAAAGAATAGAATGCCGAAGGGGATAGATTCCAAGAGTGCTTTTTCTTGCACTCGGTTGATTTGATCTAGTAGGGTGTTGAGCTTATCACGTTCTTCGGAGAACGGAGGGGGAGAATAGGTGATAATGGCAGTACCTGCGATAATGCCAATGATTAGCACGACCAGCAAGAGTTCAATTAAGGTAAAACCTTGACTGTTATCATCCGATAGCATTTAGTCATGCCGTAGTAAAGTTAAAAAAGGTTAAAATATGGTTATGATGTTAAGCTCGTTTAGTCGCTTGATAGTTTATATTTCACCAGCTAGTAATATCGGCATTAACACCTTCACCACTGGGTTGACCATCAGCACCAAACGAGTAAATATCAAAGGTTCCATTGGTTCCTGGACTGAGATATTGATAATCATTGCCCCAAGGGTCTTTAGGTACCTTTTCCATATATTTCCCTTGCAAGGATTGCAGTCCTTGATCAGTAGTGGGGTAATTAAAGTTGTCTAATTTGTATAGGCTTAGGGCAGCAGAGAAAGCACGAATATCTTGTTTGGCTTTTGCGGCTCTAGCTTGATCTGGACGATCCATAATTTGTGGCACTACAATCGTTGCTAATATGCCAATAATAACGACAACAATCATAATTTCAATTAAGGTCATGCCAGATTGACGTTTTTTATTGTATTTTAGAAGATATTCTTTGGTTTTCTGCATAGTCTGTTAAATATTTAAATCTTTTGGAACCTTTTTTGGATTAAAGGGATAAATGAGGGATAAATGTTTAAAAATCTTAGTGGTTTCGTTATGCTATTATTCTTTAAAGAATGGTAGTAATTCACCCATGACAGATAGTAGGCGGTAGCGTATTAACTGATTTTCTTGACGGCTTTGTAGTAAACGAATACGGGTTCCATTAACGAGTTCTTGAGAGTTAAGTAAATCAATTAATTTGACCTTGCCAATTTTCTGTTGTTCTCTTTGTGCACCAAGTACCCCTAAGTGAGCATGAAGTTCAATTTCTAGAGCTTTAAGAATTTTTTTATAGGATTGATAGTTAGAATATTCTTTTTGTAGCTTAAACTCTAAGTCGCGAATCAGTAGTTCTCGTAATAATGCTAATTCCTTAATCCTTTCTTGCTGACGAGAGGATGTGAAATCTACTTTGCCTCCAGTGTTGTAGTTATAATTCACATTAGCATAAGTACCGAAAACGGTGGTGTTACCAGAACCACCACTAAAGGTATTGGTATAATCCAGTTCAACGGTCACATAGACTTGTGGCCAGTTAGCGGAGCGAATGACGTTCAATTCGGCTAAAGAAACTCGTCTTTGATATTTACTACGTTGTAATGCGGAGTTTTGACTACGCATCTTTTCCGCCATTAATTCAAAGTTCTCAAAGAATATATCATCAATGAGAAATGGAATAATCATATCATTCTCAATAGGACCAACCAAGATGTTATATTTATTTTGCGACTGTGATAGTTCCAAGCGAGATCGATTAAGTGCTCCTTGTGCAGAAATTACTCTCGCTCTAACCAGAAGTACATCAGCATTGGTCGCAACACCATTATTTTTTCTTGACTCAGTAATTTCCTCAATTTTTCGAAACTCTGCAATATGTTCACTATGTACTCGAACCATCTCTTGTTGATAGACCACACTGACATAGGAGTTAATAACATCCAGTGCAGTTTTTTCAAGAACATTGCGACTTTGATACTGGGTGGTTAGTAACGAGAGTTGCCCTGACTCCAGTTTAAAGCGATTATTTTCACCGTCTAAAAGATTTTTGCGGTAGGATGCCTTACTTTCTAAATAGATATAGTTACTTCCAGTAACTGCATCACTACGAGAGAATTGTGGTCCTAATTTGCCTGATAGGGAAACTATTCCCGAGTTTTCTGTACGAACTTCATTGAGACGAATTTGATTTTGACGTACCTGAGAAGAAGCAACTTTGGTTTCTTCTGCACGTGCTAAGGCGGTAATAACAGAGCGCTTGAGATTGAGTGCAAAAGCTTTTGAAGATGCTAATAAAGCGATTATTAGACTGAAAGCAATCCATTTAAGTGACTGACGAAAGTGAGAAAATATCATAATGTTTAAATGTGGCGTCTAATTAGGAGATTTTATCGATAAGCGTAGCCAACCAAATTGCTTATTGTCATCGTTGTTTTGTCTTGACTGGATGTTTAGCGTAATTGTTTGGTTGTAAGTGCGGATTAAATTGCGAAGAAATAAAGCACGTCTTAGCGAGTCTTTTTGGGCAATCGCTATATAAGGAGATATTGCATTAGCAACGTATAAGTTAATTGTGTCATTCGGTTTAACAGTCTGTAGCCATCTTTGGATTACTGTACGCAGTTCTTTTTCAACTTTTGGCGGAGGTGGTTGCGAGTCTGCTGATTTAAATTGAATTAATATATCATTATTATCAACAAAAATATCCCAATCCTTTCTCGCCTCTGGAAGGTTGTCCGCTCCTTTAAGATTGGAGCGACCACCTTTAAAGTCTCGCGGTTTTTCTGTTTGTCCTTCTGGTGGCGGACTAGCCTCAACTAAGCGTATCTGTTTTTGTAAAAATCGTATTTCTTGAGTTAGTTTTCTTTTTAATTCTGGATAATTATGGACAACTTCAAATACTTTTTGTGCTAAATCTTCTAACTCTTGTTTAGTTCTACTAATTAAAACTTGAGGGTTCTTACCTCGTTTAACTTGTTCCAATACATCGTATTGAGATTCAATTGTGAATGGTGATTTTTGAACCTGATTTAAAATATATTTAAAACTCTCAATAGGTATCTCAACAGTACTTTTGGTTTGATAGATAACCGCAATAATAATACCTGCAACCAAAATCAAAAAGCTAAAAATTAAAATTAGCCCAGATAGAATATCAACAAACCCAGGCCAAAAATCATCAGCGTAATTAGCTTCTTCTTCAAAGTCGTCTTGACGGCTACTCATAGATCAACTCAATCGCTCCATAGGGGTGAATCTGACTTTTAGAATGATTACGTATTATAATATTATTTTTATCGAACCCAAAAGTACGTAGCTGATTTCTTGCAAGCACAACCCGATGTAATGATAATCGCTGACTAAGGTTCTTGGTGATGACATTTGCACTATCATAGACAGTAATTACTAATTTCTTGCCTGCTGCCTTGCTGGCAACTTTATTTATCGCAGACTCAAAAACAGGAAAGGAGTTTCTATCGGGTCGAACACTATTATTAATAAATTTAATAAGTGTCTTCTTCGGCTCAGAGGTTATTATCCATTTTCCTTTTCTATCAAGAATTTCAAGACTTAATAGAGGCATGGTAGCATAATCACCAGTAAAAGGATTATTAGCAGAGTAGCCTGTATACCCTAAATAATGTAACTTATCAACCAGTTCATTACGTTTGCTAATTAAACTTTTAATATCCTTAATGCGTGATGGAGGAGCTGAAAGGATGTAGTCCTGAATCATAATTAACAATTCGTCAATATTATGTTTTCTTCGAACCCTTCTTTTTTCTTCAGTAGGTGCGATATATTTCTTGATAGGTTGGTATAACTCCTGATAAGTTAGCTCATTTGTGCGAAGCCTTTGTTTCAGTTCTATTTGCTTGAGAAAATAAGCCAGTACGATGAACATAAGGAGAAAGAAAAACGTCATCGCCACCACGACCTGCCCCATCATGTCGACACTGGTGGGCCAAATAATTCGTTCTAAGTCTTTTAGAGTCATCTGTGATTAGCTGGCATTTTAACTGCAATAGAAATGATTTTTAATTTGGATCATTCTTTGGTGTATTTGGCGATAATGGATTTATCTGTGGGGTAACCTGCTGCCCTTTTACTGAAGCAGTGTAGTTATTGTTGTGATTATCCATTGGATTTATTGGTGTGGTTGGAGGATTGAGTGGGTTTTTTTGCTCTCCAGTCGTATAACGCTGAACGTTATCCAAAGCCGCCATACCAGCAAGACCAATTTTGCTGATTTTATCAGACAGTTGTTCATTGTTAGTTTTAATATCTGAAAGTAAAATCTCGAAAGAACGATGGAAGTGTGCGGCCAAAGCACGAAACTCTTCTTTATCCGTATTGCTATACTGTGCTTCAACAAGCTGATTCATGATATGAATTTGCTGATCGCCTTGTTGTCGAATAGCACTTAATGAGACGGCTGTTTGTTGCTCATAAGAAGCAATATCGGCCAATCGTTTTTGTTCTAAGGCAAGATTCTCACCAAGCTTTAATGCGGCTTTAGCAAGTAAGCCATTTTTCTCAATAGCTTCACGATTCAAAGATTCCAGACGATTGAGTACGGCATTTAAACTATTAGCGTCTAGAGTTCCAGATATTTCACCATCACCTTTGAAGCCACCAGTAAACTCACCCGTTGCATTGAAGTAGCCTCCGCTACCGCCATCTCCTGTACCTCCTGGTCCTGCATGACCTCTACCGCTAACACCTGGCATTCCTCCGCCCCCTGCTGCTGCTGCCTGAGCTTGAGCCTGTGCGGCTGAAGGACGTAGGCGACCACGCATTAATGATCCCATCAGTCCCGCTGAGGCAGGCATAGAAGTCATAGCACCACGACTTAAACTGGACACATCTTCATCTGAGGTGCGGTCTTTAAGCCAATCAAACAAATCAAAGATAAAGAAGGATTGATTGCGTGCAGAAATAAAGGCAAATAAACCAACAATTAATGAACCTGATAGTCCGAAGAGCGATGAACTAAATGCAACCGCCATACCTTTCAAAGGTTTTGAAATGGCGTCAAAGAATAATAGAATCTCATCTCCACTGGTTTCAGATTTGTCAGCAACTAAGAATTTAATTGAATCACCACTAAATACTTCACCAATAGATTTAATTGTTTCAAGTAGTCCAAGGAACGTACCCAATAGACCAAGAATAATCAAAATTCCAGAAAAGTAGTTACTGGTATTTCGAACTTCACCAATACGTAGTCGAACGGCACTCAAGATGGCATCAACTTGCTCATGGGTAAACATATTGTCTTTCGACCAATTCTGCATCACCTCAACATCACTTTCCGACATGATCCAAAGGAACTTACGTCCTCTAGTCCCCATAATGTACTTATAATCTACGTTTTCTTCGCCCCAGTCATCTTGAGACTCTTCTTCAAAATCCTCTTCATCATCTACTTGCTTATAGCGTCTTTTTAATGAAGGGTCATCTACAGATTTGAGTAAGCTGATAATACCTTGCAAAGAAAAACTTGCCTGATAAATATACAATAAACCTAAAAGCATTGCAGAAACAACAATTCCGTTAAGAATTTTATTACTTGAAAAATACCCATATAGAGTATCAAAGCCGACCGCTACAACTGAGAAAAAGATAATCAACGCCAAGGTAAGCGTTCGCAAAGGATTGGTATTCATATAAAATTACAATTAAGCAGGAGTAAAAAATTAAGTATTCAATTAAAGTAAGTATTTGATTAAAGAAAATAGTCTAACATTTACAGAAATACATCATGAATTATATTCACTAACGCAACAAAACTTCAAGTAAAAGTTTAATTTTTTGTTGTATATGGCTGAATATTTGGAAAAAAGACACACAAAAGCAAATTTTTAAAGTTTAAATCAAAGGAAAAAACAATGCAAAAAAAACACTTAAGGGAAATTAATAGTTACGTTTTACGTCAGGGAAGAATGACTAAATTTCAGCAACAAGTATTATCCCATGCTGACAAGTTTTTGTTATCAGTACATAAATCTGTACCCGTTCATTCATTTTTGCAACTATCTCCTTATCAAATTCGATCCCAAAGCATTAGCAATGATATTGCTAAAGAAGAATGCCTGCTAGATCAGAATTATCCTGATTTTATAAATCCTCAAATACCGCTCATCGTAGAAGTCGGTTTTGGTAATGGGGAGCATATCTTGCAGTTATGTGAACATTATCCACAATCAAATATACTTGGCATTGAGGTTTATTTGCCAGGCATTGCTCGTCTGATTGATGAAGCCATGCAACGCAACTTAACCAACCTAAAGATATTGCGTTGTGATGCCAAAGAGGTTTTTCAGTTTTTACTACCCAACAATTCAATCAGCCAGATACATGTTTTATTTCCAGATCCATGGCCGAAAAAGAAACATCATAAACGACGTCTTTTACAGCTGGATTTTATCAACTTAATGACGTCTAAACTACGTTCAGACGGATTATTGCATATAGCCACAGACTGGCAAAATTATGCTGAATTTATTGAGAAAAATTTACAGTTGGCTGACCCTTCTTTGGAGCCATTAGAATCCTCTGAGAAATCATCTTTTTTTCGTAAACCGACACATTTTGAACAACGCGGTGTACGCTTAGGTCATAGTGTATGGGATTTTTGGTACCATCAACAACAGTAAACAGTAGTAAAAAAACTAACCCATAATCTATCGCCTAATACTCAATGCTACTCAACACTTAACTTTAGACTATGTAATATTATAATACAGCAGAGCTATGTTTGTTTAATTTTACTTAATATTTGAGGTAGTTAGAGTTATTATACGTAAGTTTTCAATATAAGAAAAATTGAAGAGAGCTTAGGCTACCTGTATTTACTCATAACTCAACCGATGTGCTATATTTCGCCTCCAATTTCGTTAAAAAAGTGGCAATAGGAGTGCCGAATAATTAAACATGCCCGACTTTTTGCTCTATTGGGAACAGGAACAGGTTATTATATTTTCTCGTCATCTTTTCTGGTCTGCTCCAGAATAAAGAGAGGCACTCTAAAAAGCTGACGGGGTAGTCACATGGATAATCACAAGGATGCTCATACTATTTCCGCATTGGTAGGAAACCATTGCCACTTTGCAACACTAAGCTGATTGATGCTTAAGTATACATCTCGGCTAAACTGTATGGCATCTGCGATTTCAAACAACACCCCATTTTCTACTTGAGCTTGTCCAAATTTTGTCGGCAAATACAAGGTGACTAAGTGTTTCTTTGCATATTCAATAGCAATTCTTGGGTCGCTAAAGGTCATTTTAGCAACACCCACTTCAGCAAATTCAGCATGATGCTGATGCATGTACTCAGCACCGTAATCAACATAGACATATTCCAACTCACCTATGGATTTCGCATTCTCTTTACTAGCATACAATTTAATTTGATCAGTTACCAGTAACTGACATTGATGATGAGGCATTTCGGGAATCTCATAATCAATCACCAAGTCAAATAGTTGCAGGCGGTTCAAACCATTACTCAAATTATAATTAGGCTCTAACGGTACCTCATTAGATACTAAAAATGCCATCGTTGGATAATGGTGTGATAATAAATCAAATAACCGCTTACCACAAGGCTCCCATAAAGTCGGAGCACAATACAGGCGACATAAAGACTCAACACCATCAGCAAAAATAGTTTCTACTTTTGCTTGTTTCCATAACCCCACAATAGTGCGTGCATACTGCAAAACTTTCAATCCAGCAGCCGTAGGAATAACCCCTGACTTCTGCCTTATCACTAATTGCTGACCACAATCACTTTCTAACAACTGCAAACGGGCGGTAATCGTTGACTGGGTTACATGGAGTTGTTTAGCCGCTTTTACCAAACTGCCACTATCAATAATACTAATTAGAGTCTGTAAGACTTGTAGGTTCATAGGCATTTAAAATCTGAGAAGATGGTAATTCATTTTTTTTGAACTTACTCTGCAAAATCTTTCGCTTTACAAAACAATAAACAGAATATATACTATATTTTTGATTTTTGCAAACATTATTCCCAAAAATCAATATAAACGCCACATTAATAACCACACAGCAACCTACAAATATGCCACATAATTCAAATTCACCATTAAAACAGCAATTTTTACAAACCATGCGTCAAGTCGCCAGTACGGTCAGTGTTGTCACCACCGATGGTGAAGACGGCATGCATGGTGCTACGGTAAGTGCCTTTAACTCACTTTCAATTGAACCTTCCAGTATTTTAATTTGTATTCACAACGCCAGCAAAATATCTGAGGCGATACAAACCAATAAGCAGTTTCGGGTTAATCTATTGAATGAAAAGCAACAACATATCTCCTCCCGTTTTGCAGGAGTTGATGATGCGACACTCAAAAATCGGTTTACGGACATTGCCATTTCAAAACCCGATAATTTTATTTCGCCACACATTGATGACACCATCAGCATTGTTTGTGAACTCAACAAGATGATACCTTACGATACCCATAACATCTTCATTGGACTGGTCTTAAATTGTGTTCAACCAACTCCAATTTCCCCGTTAATTTACTTAAACGGTCAGTACCAGCGAGTTGAACTGCTTACAAACTCAAAGGACTAACCAGTCAGATAAAATAAAGCAGTCAAAAAAAACACCAAAAAACGGAACAAACAACGTATGCAAAACTATCAAATGCTTATCAATGGTAACTGGGTTAATGCCAGCAATGACCAACGATTTACCACCAGCAATCCTGCAACAGGCGAACCACTAGCCAGCATTCCAGAAGCCAGTGCCGAGGATGTTGACCAAGCAGTGCAAGCGGCCAAACAAGCACTAAACGGCGAATGGGGCAACATGTTACCCTATCAGCGTGGTAAGGTGCTTAGAAAACTTGGCGATTTATTAGCACAACATTCAGAGCTACTGGGCAAAATAGAAAGTGAAGATACAGGTAAACTCTTTCAAGAAACCCGTTGGCAATCGCAATATATCGCAGAATATTATCAATTTTACGCAGGTTGTGCGGATAAAATTCATGGTGAAACCTTACCCATTGATAAGCACGATTTATTTGTTTATACGGTTAGAGAGCCGATTGGCGTTGTCGCAGCGATTATTCCTTGGAACTCACAAATGTTTCTCGCTGCTGTTAAGATTGGACCTGCCTTAGCAGCAGGCAACACGATGGTTATTAAACTCTCTGAACACGCCAGCAATGTCATGTTAGAATTTGGCAAACTTTTTGCCGAAGCAGGCATTCCTGATGGCGTAATTAATCTAGTTACAGGACACGCTAATCCTTGCGGTGAGCAATTAACCTCACATCCTGACGTTGCAAAAATTGCCTTTACTGGAGGAGCGACAGCCGCCAAACATATTATTCGCAATTCTACCCACAACTTCGCTCCAGTTTCATTGGAATTGGGTGGTAAGTCGCCGATTATCGTATTTGAAGATGCTGATATTGGCAGTGCCGTGAACGGTGTTGTATCGGCGATTTTTGCCGCTTCTGGTCAAAGTTGTGTCGCAGGCTCTCGACTGTATGTTCATCACTCAATTGCAGATGAAGTTATCAATCAGCTCGTAACTGCTGCCAGCAATATTAACATCGGTGATCCAATGGCAGAAACTACTGAAATGGGTCCACTTTGCACTGTTGCTCAGTTAGAACACATTAGCCAACAAATTGAGTATGCCAAACAACAGGGTGCAACCATCCATTACGGTGGAAACAAAATAGAGGGTGCAGGGTATTATTTTCAACCCACGATTATTGAGTGTCCACAAAATGATTGTCAAATTGTGGATACCGAATTATTTGGACCAGTGCTAAGTGTCATTCGTTTTACTGATGAACAGCAGGTTATTGGATTGGCTAACGATAGCAAACACGGACTCGCAGCAGGTGTTTTTAGTCAAGATAGTGCTCGTATTCAACGCATGTGCAAAGCACTAAAAAGCGGTATCATTTGGGCAAATACCTATCGAGTCATTTCTCCAGTTGCACCCTTCGGTGGTTTTAAACATTCTGGTTACGGAAGAGAAAGCGGTATGCAAGCCGTTTATGATTACACCCAGAGTAAAACCATCTGGATTAATACTTCTAACAAACCGTTAGCAAGCCAATTTGTCGCCCGTTAATATCAATACCCCTAATCAACATCCCTAAATTACCCCTCTAATCAACCCTCCCTAACCTTAACAACTCATACTCTACATTTTTACCGACTCATACCTACTACCCATAATCTACTCAGATCAAACACGAGGATTAAACATTATGAAATTTCAACTCGCAATTAACCTTGAGCGCTTGAATGATCAAGTTGCTATGACCGATGTCGCCAAGCATACTTTAGAAATGGTGCAAAAAGCTGACCGTGCAGGCTTTGAACTCGTTTGGGCTGCCGAGCATCACACATTAGAAATGACCATTGCCCCCAACCCATTCCAAATTCTTACTTGGTGGGGCGAGCATACCAATCAAATTCGTTTAGGTTGTGGTGTCGTCAATGCCTCCTATTGGCACCCCATCAAATTAGCAGGAGAGGCAGCCATGTTAGACTTGCTCAGTGGTGGACGTTTAGAATTTGGCATTGGCTCAGGTGCTTATCAACGCGAATTTGATCGTATGAAGCCAGGTCTCAAACAAGCCGATGGCTGGCAATATATGCAAGAAATGTTACCTGTGGTACGCCAACTTTGGCAAGGTGATGTTGAGCATAATGGTCAATTCTGGCAATTCCCTAAGGCAACCGCTTGCCCCAAACCGTTACAACCAGAAGTGCCTGTTTGGGTCGCCGCACGCTCACCTATTACCTTTGATTATGCGATAAAAAACAAATGTCATATTATGAGCTGGCCCCTCACCCGTGCTTTTTCTGAAGTGGAACTCTACAAACAACTACTGGATGATGCCCTCAATAAATATGACCATTACTACAACCCCACATTTGCCATGATGCGACATACAGCCGTCTATGATAATGAAACTGACCAACAAAAAGTAATAACCTCTATCCGCAAAGTGCTTGGACAGTTTGAAAATTTAATGCGTCAATTAGGAGAAGTGCATAATGGATTTCCAGAACAAATTGATTTAACCAAACTTGCCGATAAAGAATATCTTTCTGAAGAAGTGTTATCAAATAACTTAATGTTTGGCAACCCTCAACAAGTTATTGAAAAACTTAAAAAATATCAACAATTGGGTGTTGATTCATTTATTTATTACGCAAGCATGGGATTAGACCATGCCACTCAAAAACGCTCGCTTGAACTGTTTATTAAAGAAGTAATGCCTGAATTTAAGTAAAATTACAAGGTAAACTGAAATTGTTGACCTATTGATTTATTGACCCCTATCAACTTTAACCATTTAACCCTCCTAACATTTTTAAACAACTATGACTATTGAAATCCGTAGAACTATCAGTAACACCCAAATCACCTTTATTGAGGGTGGTAAACCAGTCCCCGAACCCACGAAACTCATTTATGCCTTAGCGATTGTTAAAAACCCGTGGTATGGGCGTGGTTGGGTTGAAGACTTACAACCCGAAGTGAAAGTGTTAGGACCCAAATTAGGTGAACTACTGACAGGTATGATATTAGATATTGCAGGAGATAAAGTAGAAGGTTATGGTAAAGCCTCAGTAGTCGGTATGGGTGGCGAAATAGAACATGCTCAAGCCATCACTCACTCATTATGGTTTGGCAACAAATACCGTAATGCCGTAGGTGCAAAATCTTATCTCAGCTTTGCCAACAACCGTGGTGCGGCTGGTGTTTCACTGATGATTCCACTGATGGACAAACACGATGCAGGCAGACGTTCACACTATCAAACTATCCACACCAGCATTCCCGATTCACCTGCTGACGATGAACTGATTGTTGCCTTAGGTGCTTCTATTGGTGGTCATCCACTGCATAGAATTGGCGATCGTTATAAAGATTTAAAAGATATGGGGCATGATGTAGAAAATCCTGCTGGCGTATGACTCAACAACCTCCGCACTCTATAACTTAAACTTTAAACTGACGGTATCCGCCAATGGCTGAGCAAAAAATAAGCACTAAAATAAGTACTCAAGGAATTGCCTATCAATACTTTTGTGCGAACCGTCAGCTAAAAGGCATAGCGTTGAATGACATAGAGTGTGAAGCAGGTAATGCAACCGATGGCGAATTGAAAAAGCCCAACCCAACAATTGTATTTCTCCACGGTGTTGGGCTGAATCAATCCATCTGGCAACCTTTTATCAAACCACTTTTAGAACAATATAATATACTCACTTATGATCTAAGTGGTCATGGTGATAGTACTATCGTCCAATCTCAACCCTCTCTAACAGACTGTGCTAACCACCTTTATCAGTTGCTTTGCGAACTGAACCTTAGTCAGGCTCACTTGGTTGGTTTTTCGCTTGGTGGCATGATTAATCGTAAATTTGCTTGCCTCTATCCAGCGATGGTGCAATCCTTAAGCATCTTAAACACACCGCATAATCGCAATCAGGAACTGCAACAAAAAGCGGAGCAAAGGGCAAAAAAATCATCTGAACACGGCATCAAAGCCAGCCTTGAAATAACCATTGATCGCTGGTTCACCAAAGACTATCAACACAATCACCCAACAAAAGTTGAATGGATTAGACAAATGTTGCTGAGCAATAACGTGCTAAATTACGCCCATTTTCATTGGTTACTCGCACACTCACTACCCGAACTAACCACCTTAACCGACGAAGCATTACAAATTCCAACACTAATTATCACCTGTGAAAATGATATTGGTAGCAATGTTTCTATGGCACAAGAAATGCACCAAGCATTCAAAAATTCACACCTACACATCATCCCCAAACTACAACATCTCGGACTCATTGAACAACCTGAACTTTTTATCACCAGCCTGCAAAGATTCCTCAATCAAATTTATATTGAGTAAATTTAATCGCATTGACTGTAATCTTCCTCCTCTCTCCCCCCAAAAAAGCGATCGCCATAATCCTAACCTCAAAAGCATATTATTGACAACTCTATTCTAACTAAGATACAATGAGATAACCCATCATTTGATTGCTCGGATTAATTGTTTGATTTTAATTTGACTCCATTGATTGGCTCTGTTGATTAACTACCTGAATGTCATACTCAATGCCATACTTGGTGCCACACTTTAAAGGTACCTTAATTTCAACTCCGTAATCCTACTTCCCTAACTTCACCTTATATATTAACCAACCACTTAACTAAACTCTAATATGCTTCAACATCTTAATTATGTAAATGGGTCTTGGCAACAAGGCTGTGAGATTATTGCCAACACTAACCCTTCCGACATCTCCGATGTCATTGGAGAAATTCATCGTGCAGATAACAATCTAGTGCATACCGCCATTGATAGTGCCAAAGAAGCCCAGAAAGAATGGGCGAAAATGGGGATTGAACAACGCTCCAATATCCTACAAACCATTGGCAACTTATTAATTGAACAAAAACAGGCATTAGGTGAGCTCTTAGCCAGAGAAGAAGGCAAAACTAAACCTGAAGGTATTGGAGAAGTGGCTCGTGCAGGGCAATTTTTTCAATACTATGCGGCTGAAACATTACGCCAGATTGGCGACTTTGTTGACTCAGTTCGCCCAGGCGTGGAAGTTGAGGTGTTACGTGAGCCAGTCGGTGTGGTATTAGTCATTACCCCATGGAACTTTCCAATGGCATTACCAGCATGGAAAATTGCACCTGCTCTCGCATTCGGTAATGCGGTTATTTTCAAACCCGCAGAACTCACCCCTGCTTCTGCTTGTGCGTTAATGTCAATTATTCATCAAGCAGGTGTACCTGCTGGCGTGGTACAGATGTTACTCGGTTCGGGTGCTCGATTAGGACAGTTTTTACTGCAACATCCTGGAATCAATGTAACCACTTTTACAGGTTCGCAAAATGTGGGCAAAATTGTTGCACGTACCAGTGCAGAAAGACTTAAACCTTACCAATTGGAAATGGGCAGTAAAAACGCCTTGATTGTCTTAGATGACTGTGATTTAGATAATGCCGTTGCCTGTGCGGTTAATGGTGCTTTCTCCTCGACAGGACAAAAATGCACTTCAACCTCTCGCCTTATCGTAACCGAAGGCATTTATGCTGAATTTAAACGCAAGTTTGTCGAAGCTACCAGTAAATTAGTCGTAGGTCATGCACTAACAGAAGGTTCACATCTTGGTCCTTGTGCCAGCCAATCTCAACTTGAAACCAATCAATACTACTTTGAAAAAGCCATTGATGAAGGTGCTTCCCTAGTTTATCAAGGTGTCTTAGCTCCCCAACAAACTCAAGGCTACTACTTCACCCCCGTTATCTTTGAAGATACCACTAATGACATGACGATTAACCGTGAAGAAGTATTTGGACCAATCACCTGCTTGCAACGAGCTAATGACTATCAACACGCCTTAGCACTCGTTAATGATAGTGAATACGGCTTAACTGCGGGTATCGCGACCAGCTCGCTTAAATACGCCACTCACTTTAAACGTAACGCTGAAGCAGGCTGTGTAATGGTGAACCTACCAACAGCAGGAACCGACTATCACGTCCCATTTGGTGGTACTAAAATGTCTTCCCAAGGTCCCCGTGAACAAGGAAGGTATGCTGTTGACTTTTACACCAAAATCAAAACTGCCTATATCAAAGCGTAAGCAACGTGTAATTACTCAGATGCTCGCACCCAACTCGTTCCCACGGATGTATTATAGATACCCCAGTGGGAACGCATACGGGATTAGATGTTGAGTACCTGAGAGTGATTACGTAGGATTTACTATTAAAACCATATCAATTTTTAGTGGGGGTGGTTTTTTTGGATTTTGTAGAGATGTAGATTTTTCAGATATTAGGCTTCTTAAAAAGCTAATTCTTTTATTCTTTCAATTGAACGCCGTAAGTGTTTATGGCTTGTTGAATTTGGTTTTGTTCGGTGGTTTCTGGGAATAGCCAGTAGTTGGGAGCTAGGATGGGTTCGGTTGTTTTGATGGTTGTTTCAATAATACTTTGAATCGGAAAGTTTTCGCCTGCAAGTTTATGCAATTCATCAAGCATGGGTTGATAAGCTCTATCTTTTTTTGAATAATATTTGCCTTGCCCGTTAATTTAAATCCTTTTTGTTTGAAAATGTCAACAAAGCTTATGCATACTGATGGGTTGGTTTGGATGTTAGCAATACTTTTCGGCGAGGCAATATTGGCAATGAGTAGCTTATTGTCATCATAGGAAATAAACATTTCTTTTGGTGATACATTTGGCGTGCCTTTCTCATTAACGGTTGCAAGCTAGCAGAGAACAGAGTCTTTTATGGACTGTTTAATTTCTGAGTTTAGCATTTGATTGTTTGGTTCTCCATTCGTGGTTTGCGAAAAAAAACTCAAGTGGCTAATGTCTAATTAATGACCCGTTGTTTTGGAGAACATGTTGATAATAACGACTCCTATTACGATTAAAGTCATGCCGATGATGGCTGGTGTGTCGGGTATTTGCTTGAACCATACGGCTCCGATAATTGCCATCAATACGATTCCCATCCCTGCCCAAATGGCGTAGGCAATGCCGACAGGAATGGTTTTGAGTACCAGTGCCAGAAAATAGAAAGAAACAGCGTAACCAATAACGACGAGGCTACTGGGTCCAAGTTTGGTAAACTCTTCTGAGGCCTTTAATGCACTGGTGCCAATGACTTCAGCAAGTATAGCGATAGTAAGATATAAGTAGCTCATAGATTGTTGTAAGTTGTTGTGTTGGTTGAAGGTTAGTAAAAGGGTTAGTATGAATTAATGCGGATTAATGTGGGTGGGGAATAAAGTGGAAGTGCTTTGTTTGTTCTCTTGTTATGGTTTTTCTGTACGGTACTGCAACTTTACGGTACTGGGAATTTCATGGTACTGCAAGTACGGCACAATTGCATAAATCATCACTTTCAAAAGCGGTTATATCTCCAGCTTTCAATCCTGGAACAGGAAACACTCTTACGGTTAAAGGTTTATTCAGTCGATATGCCAAAGTGCCTGTATCTCTTATTAAGGCGGCAATTTTTTCTGCGGAGGTTTCGCCAGGGATTGGCACTGTGTCTAAACCGATGCCACATACGGCACTATAGGTTAGTAGTGCACGAATATCAAAAAGATTGTTAATGCTACCTTCGGCAAGTCCTTTGTCTTCTGTTAGGGCGAGCATTAATCCAGAGAAGCCAACAAGGTTGACGTTTTCTATAGACTGAAATACTTTCGTTAATAAGGACGAGACCTCAACGCTTCCTGCTGCTCCAAAGTAATCAACCCCCATCAGTTTATATATTTCAACCATACTGCTACAAGATTTTGATGGTGCGGCTGAGCTGTCAAAACCTGCAAATGTGTAGTTGTTATCTAAGTTGGATTTATTGATAATATTCTGAATTGTTGAGATGTGATATTGCAATGCTTCTTTCATTATTTCATAGTAGGCACTGAATTGCTTGTTGTGGGTATCATTGTTATCCAGTTCCTCTTTTTTGTTTTCTTGTTTGCAATGTTTCAGAACATGGACGAGTAGATCAGGCGTTTCAAGTCCGATGACAAATTGGTTGCCAAGTTCTTTTTTGTGATAGCTTGCAGGGAAGTAGGGGATTAGAGGTTGGCAATTGCAATTAACCGTAAAATTGAAGTTACCTTCGCCTCTCGGAGTTATTTTGCTGATTTTTAGAATTGTTTCGGCTGACTGTGAGATGAGTTGATTATCTAATACCCCCAGATGATCCACTCCGATGTTGACACAGCAATTGCATAAATCGCCAAAGTCTTTGATTAGTTCGGGCAATAAGGCTATTTCGTGTTGGGTAAGAGCTTCACCAATAGCAAAGCGTACTCTAGTTTCATCTGATGCTAAATCAGTTAGATAGCTACTAAGAATTGTTAAATCTTGTTTAACGGTTTCAACATTGCGAGTATTTAAATACTCGCCGAACGGATTGGTAACAATGCGTACACTTTGTATGGTATAGCCGCTATCACTGAGTAGCTTTGAGAGGTTAGATAGAAAAATTGACGCCTTAGTAATTTCTGCTTTCCATTGCTGGGTATCTGGAACTAAAGATAGAAAGACGGTGAGTGTTCTTATTTTGCAAAGTGTTTTGTTTTGATAATCCATGCGGTTTTAATTACTTCGTTTAGGTACGGAAGATGGTGTTGGTAGGAATTTTACGGATATTTGATTTGGAATGCAAGATGTTTTCTAAAGTTATAGGTTATTTGTGGGTTGTTTATGGATAGTTTGGTATTTAGTACAATCCATAAGCAATTAACTGTTGGTAAATTGGACGGTTTTGCAAAAAGATTGCCTCGTGTGGTAACCAGTATTCCTTTCTTTGATCCAGAACGTAAACGTCCAAGGAATATTTATTCAGAGTAAAGGGCTTAACATGGAAACGGACTTATGAAAAATTCATTTAATTGAATGATGAGATGTCCGCTTTAAGAAGTTTGGAAAATGGAGGTAGAGAACTGTCTCAATTTTTAAGATTACTGTATAAGGTCGAAAAAATACTAATGCAGTGGTTTTGTGCTTCTTTTTGAGTGTTGTTTCTAATGCTCTGTCTAAAATAGATAAATAATGATGACTTTATCGTATCAATTTTTTTCCGAGTTTTAAAGCGTCCGAATCATCTGGGCTGTCCGTTCCTTTGGTGATGATTCATGGTTTTTTATGCAGTGGTGACTTTTTTAAAAACAATATTCGTACTTTAAGAGAGCATTTCCCCATTATTACGATTGATTTGGTAGGTTTTGGTGAAAGCTATCATCTTGAGGGTAGGGATACCATTAAAGCTATGGCAGAAGATTGTATTAATACCTTAGATAGTATGGGGGTTCAGGAATTTTACTTATTGGGGTATTCAATGGGGGGGTATGGTTGCGTTGCAAATGGGTGTACTGCTGTCTGCGGTCTCAGAGCAAGATAATCAGAAAAATCGAATATTAAAATTGATTGCTTATGCAACCAATAGTAGTGGTGGCAATTTGCAGCGTTTTGAAATCTTTCAAGAGAGTCAGGAGCGTTTGCATAAGGATTTTAATTCTGCCAAGCGGTTTATTGTTGCAACATGGTTTGTTCAGGGTGAGCAAAATCCACAATATGAAAAGGTTTTGGAATGCAGTCAGCAAGTATCCTTAACGACAGCGTCCAAAGCTATTGATGCGATTCAATATTTTAATATTAGTTCAAGGTTAAAAGATATTACTGTTCAATCGTTAATTGTTGGTGCCGAGCTTGATAGGACTTATCCCCCTAAAAATCTTTATCAGTTGCAACGAGAATTTAGTCAGGTCGATTTTTATCTGATTAAAGGCTCATCGCATAATGCACACATAGAAAAACCAGATGAGTTTAATAAAGTTGTTATTCAATTTGTGCAAGGATAAGATTGTGCTAATATTAAGGGCAATTTGAGGTGCTAAAAAGGTATTTGAAAGTATTTTTCGCGAAAGATTTTTAAATTCTTGCATTTCATTTTATAAGGCACTATAATTGTTTATCCGCTGTTGAGAAAAGCGAAAAAAGTAGTCAACAGCGAAGCTCTTTAACAATCAGGAAGCCAAAGCAACACACGGTTTTTTATATGTGATTTCAACATCATAAACAAAC
>JAYJMH010001011.1:0-56499 GCA_036873815.1 Phacellophora camtschatica
TGGAATGATCTACCCAATGAAATTATAAATTCTCCATCAAAATATTCCTTTAAAAAGAAACTTAAATATTTCATACTAAATTCCTTGTAATACTTACATAACTAAAAAAAAATCAATTATTCACAATCAATTTATGATTACTGTACTGATAATAAGTTTGAAATATCATGAATGACATACAAATGTTCCTAGATAAGGGGGTGCTCTCCTCTCGTTAGTTTAACAACTACTTTGAGAGTCCCTCCTTTAAGAAATTCCGCTGTATGCAAATCAGTTTGTCAACAATTACTATCAAATTTATATGTATTACTTGTAACGTTAATGGTATCTACTATCTGTATCTACTTGTGATGTTAATATTACTTGTATGTTATTTAAGTATGTATTTGTACGTAGCTGGAATTTTTAAAAATTAAACTGAAACTGAAAATGATAAGGTTTCCTTTTGGCTGTTGTATGAAGGTCTGTTCAAAAAGGTTTCACTATACAGCTGTACAAAATTTCACTTACATCAGAACTTGTGAACTCAGCATATTTTTTATTTGATGATTTCAAACTTTCTTGCAATGAACTCTCTAAACTGAAAAGTAAGCGGAAAGTGTTTAAATATAACAATTATCACATACCAAGAATCTTTGGTATAGTCTGTGTGCATTTTCTAGTGTATTGCAGCCTGGAAAGTTGCCACAATAACTATCTGTATAGATTGCAAAGTTTGGGTGTATCTTGGGTATGAGTTCACTGTGCAAAATATTGACTCATAAAAAAAATTTCTTTAAAATATAGAGATTCGTAACTATGGCCTAGAGCACAGCTCCACCAAAAATCAAATGTTTAAAATTTCCTTTTCCAGCAAGCCACCCCTAAAAATTCTGGAAATGGAACAAAATAATTTCTTAAAAGGGCACCTTCTTTTTTAAGAAAAATCTTACATTTGCAACAGGACACCACTTATGTCTTGATGTGTTGATAGGCTGGATATGCCACTAGTAATAGAAACACAATTAAACACTCAGACAGCCAGGAAATGAGTTACTTTTTTAAATCTATGGAAACAGAAATTAAACAAGTTTTTCAGCAAATATATCTGAAAAAAGGAAGCAAAACGAGAACAACAAAAAATTTTCAAGAAGGTAAGTTTTTCAATGAATTTGGAACTGTTCCATTGTTATGGATGGAACGGAAGAATGAAATCAATTTTGATGTTTTTTATAACATCAACAACTAAATCAAATAATTAGATTTATCTACAGTATCTAAAAATTAGACTATTTTATCTAATTCGAAGTCTACTCTAGACTATCTGTGCTGTGTGTATCTAATAATATCCAAGTCTTCTACTTTCTTTTCTTTAGTTTTTCTGTTCACAAATCATACATATACACATCCAATAACTAATTTAAACAATTTTATCTTTGATTTAAAATATCACAATATCTCAATTTAAAAAATTGAAATTTTATAGTTGTCTTAAAAAATAAAACCAACTCTTACAGCTCACACAGCCTGATTCTTCTAAGCATCTTGACTTTGGGTGGTAGGTATTCTTCGACGTCTTTCGTCAGATGTGGTGTTCGACCATATTTTGTGTAAAGCATGCTGGTTGGCGTTTCAACTATTTGATTTTGATGAAGCGGCGCCGGTGTTTGTTTATGTTTTTCATCATCTGTGCCCATCGTTCTAATTACACTGTTGTCTATCAAAAAAATAGGCCTGCTCTTACTTTGCTCCCTTTCCCCGTCGCTCTTTGCCTTCTTTGCAGCAGTAAATTCGATTTCCATGCCGCAGGAAACAAAAAAGCCAAAAATATACAGTAAAGTCGTGTTTTCAAATGTTTTCCCGCTCTTGTTTTAGGCCATACCTTTTTGAGCATGCGTAGTAACTTTCAGGGATGCGCAACTGCAAGAAAGGGCTAGAAAAAGAATGTGGCAAGTGAATATGTGAACGTGAGATGTGCTGGGTGGCCTCACCTCAATATTTAACACAGTAATGCACTTACCTTCTTACAAAAAAATCGCTGACATATTGTAGAAAATCTTATTTCCTTTATTTCGCTCAAGAAATAAAAACATCTCTTCTGAAAAACAAACAGGAATGCAAGTTTTTTCTCGAAATTTAATTTTCAAGGTGGCCACAATGTGGATTTCCAGTTCTGACTCAATTAATCTAGAGAATTAGCTTTCAAAAATAAAAATATTGGAATGCTTTGAATAACCTGAAATATAAATTAGCTTAACTTTGAAGTTATGCAACTTCTACCTCAGTCGTGCCATTCTTTCATTTTATTCTTACTAATAATTTTAAGAAAATCTTTTACATTTCAGAGGACCATTATGGAATCAAGGTCATTTCGATCTTTTAGTGCTATCCCTGCCACTCTAGTTTAGGGGTGTCTGTTTTTAAATTTGTTTTTATGTATTCATTTCTTATTCATTTTTTACTTTACGAATTGTGTAAAATTTTCTCCTTTTTTTAAATTTCAAATTATAAACTTTTAATTCGGTAGCCAATAATATTCATTTACTTACTTAAAGAATGTAGCGTCGATAAATTTCATATTAAAATCTTTGAAAGTTTGCTGAGTTCCTTAGAGTAGCTTCATCCAATTTCGGCTCCTTTGGGTACCTTCATTGAAACTCTTTATTTCCATAAAAAGAGACAAAAAATGTTACTCTAAAAAAACTAGTTCATTTGACAATAATAAATGCTTTAATGCATGACAGCTATAGAATTAACAGAAAATTAAGAGCTATAACAAGTAAAAAGAATAATAATTTAATATTTAGTTTAATTAAATATTTTGAAAAAGGTAAATGCTTCTCATTCTGAGAAAAATTGCTCTTGCCTTTTCATTACTCAAATTCTCTTGGATTCAGCCATTAGATGCTTTGCCAAATTTTTACCTCCCTGAATGCTCAAAAATAAGTTATGGTTCAGATTATGCAAGGAATGAACACATTTCTTTACAACGAAAGCTAATTACAAGTGATTACTTTTGCTTTTAAAAACAGTAGCCGGAAATACCCCAGATTGGACATTGCGCTGGCCTCCTCCTTTCCTGCTGCATTGAACCGCAATTCATGTTAAACCATGAATGTAATCAAAACAGCAAATGAAACCAAGAGACAAAAATCTGTTTTCGTTATTCGTATTACAGGCATAATTTATCAAAGAAAAGATCGAAAAAGATGACTTTCTACCATAACATTTTCTACAATAACATAACTGATTTTCCAAACCGGTTTAGAAATACAAACATATTCATTGTTTCCGGCATTTTAGAAGAGTTTGTCGGCAGGGCCACGTGAACATATTTTTACCTTCTCAAGAGCTTACAAAAATGATCGGTTTCTTCGATAATTCAACATAAAAAAAATTACATTGGATTGAATTTTGAACGAAACCATACATTAAACGAACAAGCGTTGGGGGGTATAGCTGCCTAAAACAAATTTGATTCCCTCTGAGAGGTCGAGATTCTGCAGTTCTGAAGAAAAAATCGTAACTTAAACTTCCATGTTAACTTAACTTGTTATGTATATCTCTTGGGAACTTCCTATTTCAGTGTTGGTTTAAGCTCGTATTTTGTTTGTCTGCCTAAAAAAAATTATATTTACGTTGAGAGGTCTAGATTGTGCAGTTCTAAATTAAATACGGTAACTTGGATTCCCATATTAACTCAACTGTTTCATTGTATATCTCTTGAGAACTTTCAGTGTTGATTTAGCTTTGGTCATTTCAAAAACTCTTTATCTCGAAAATTTTAATTCCCTTTGAGATGTTGAAATTGTGCAGTTCTAAATGAAATACGGTAACTTGAACTCCCATATTAACTCAAACTGTTTTATTGCAGATCTTTTGAGAACTTTCAGTCAAACTTTGTTTCAGTGTTGATTTAGCTTCAGTTGTGAGTTTGCGACTACGGTATTCGACTCACTGTATGAAATTGTTCGATATTGAATGAAATGGAAAGATTTGAATTAAATTCGAGATTCCAAAATTATTAATAACAGAAAGCATTTTTAGATTTCATTTACCTGAAAGCCAATTAAAAATGTTCAGACGTTGATTCAGAATACCCCAAGAGAAAAGCTCACGACCCAGCCCAGCCTCAAAAAGATTTTACCTTTGTGACTAGGCAATGACTTGAGGATGCCGATTACCCACAACTGCTCTGTCATCTATGACGTAATATTACGTCAACAAGAAGATCATCCAGAAGTTGTAAAAGTGTGGTAATCTTGGGTAAATCTTTTATCATAATGAGAATCGTCTGTCTCTTTTCAGATTGATTGATTCTTTCGATAAGGTGGTTGTTAGTTTTTTATCTTTCCCTTTTGTAGCCTTAGAACATTCATTGAAATACGATTTTTTATGCTTAAGAAATCTGACAATTAAAAGTAAATCCTGAACTAAATTGATTGGCCTTGCACAGCATTCATCAGGCATTAGTGATCTCCTCCGTTAGGCAAAATAGACAGAATTTGACTATGCAGAGTCAGAATCTTGATATCAACTTTTTCTAAGAAAGTTACGAAACGCTTTAGAATGATAGAACACTAACAATTTCTTTAGAGTTTTTTTTAAATAATTCTTCAAATTTCTTGCTTAAACACAGGCTTAGGAATCGCGGTATGTGCTTTACATTATTTGATTTGAACTAGGAAATAGCAAATACACAAAAATGAAAAACATATACAACGATTTCAAAAGCCCGTGGCTTGAGCTGCTACTAATTACCAGGAGGAAAAATATACCTTCCCGTTGCATTTATATGCCATTAAAAATTGTTTATCTTTAAAAATGAAATTGTCCTTCACTATAAATGAAAAAGTGCCATGTTACAAAAATAATCAAAACTTTTCAATTTTAAGTTTCTTAATTTTTTCACTGATGTATTTTTCGACAGTCCCAGTATTAGTTTCTTACTGATTTCTAAAGAAAACTTTGTACACACAGAGTTACCAACGAGTCGCAAAATCTCAGAAAAAATGTGTTGCACCTTTCGCCACAAGTTAATTGTCATACATTTGTTAGTGCAACTACCAACTACAACCTGGGTACCGGAGCATAAATAATTATTTAAATTAAATTAAATTAAAATAAAGAAAACATGATTTTCGTTTGTTATTATTCAGGATCTGGTGCCCACGGGGTATTACTATCACTGTCACGTCGGGGGCATCCATAACGTTCCTACGCACGTTGCAGGGAAGGGGGCACATCTATGACTATTAGCAATTGCTGTTATTATTGTTATCATTCAGTTACGAAGAAACAAGAGGTGCCAGAGGAGCTCCCCTTTTTTTAAATGTGCCTTATTTTGAAAAACTTCACAGAAACGTCCCCCAGTATGGGCATTACCATATGTCTCTTTTTATTGGTCCTCCCACTTCTGAGTTGCATCCTCCGTCTCTTTTATCATTATTACCATAGTAACCGTACATCTATTGTTGCTATTCTGCTATTCTATTATGTACATCTATTGTTATTATTGTTACATCTATTGTTTTATGTTGTTATTTTGTGCACAATGGGGACGGGGGTTAAAAAAGAACCAAATTAATGCGTATACGTAATTTGATGTAATTGTTGTAGTAAAAATAAAGTTGGGATGCCAAAAAACGCATTGCCTCGTTTTCAAAAAAAATGTTTCAACCTGCTATATTGGTATATCGATGTCAACATTCTTTTCTCATTTACGACCACAGTGCAAAATTGTTTATTTACAATCACTCGTATCCAAGATCGCAAATGGCAAAAACTAGTATTAAAGATCAATAATGGGACACCGATGAGCACAGGTGAACACCGATGAGCAAAGGTGAACACCGATGAGCACAGGTGAACACCGATGAACACAGAAAATGCAAATAAACAAGAGTAAACATCAATGAACATAAAGAAATATCCAAAAATAATTGGGGCGGGGATCATCCATAAATTATGTTCGCACTGAAGGGGAGGGGGGTAAGGGATGCCTCCATGCTGCAATGAACGATTTCAGCTGAATGATGCCGAGAGTGATCCAATCAAATCAATCAGATCAAATTAAATCAATCAATCAATCAATCAATCAATCAAATGACTTTTCTTGAAGAAGTAAACAAACTCCACAACTATTTAAAATATTCGATGCCTGCACAATAAATCGTGGTGGATGACTAAGCTGAGAATTTTTCACGAAGACGTTTTGCCTTGATTGTCATAAATCTAAAAGATCTATGGAAATTTTTTTCTTAAATTGGCTCCATACATTTCAAATTTGGACAGGAAACAACATTAGCAAAGCTTTACCACAAATAAATGTCGGTGACTTTCGGCAACTTGAAAGCGGCAAGTTTCGTATTATCAGTATTTTCATTGAAAAATAATGACTAAAGGAAATGAGGGGTCCATCAAAAGTTTTTAATTATTTCGTATATTTACAAAGTGATTTTGTCTCACCATCGTTTTGCACAACTATCAAACTAAAATTAGCTCATGCTGTTTTTGTTTTCATAATTTAACAAATAGGATATAGCTACGTCATTAATTATGATGGAGTCAATGGGTATGGATTATTTTTTCATATCAACTTCTGTCGGTAGGGCCACGTGGACTATTTTCCTCGTCTCACTCTCAGAAAGCATACAAAAATTATTGGTCTCTTCGGTTCGGCCTCTTCAACATTGGAATATTGAGCTGGATTAAATTTTGAACCAAACTGTGCATTAAATTGATAAACGTTGGGCGTGGCTGCGAATATTAGGTGGGGCATTACTCTTTGTAAGTGGTGTATTTTGCTTTAGAGGTAGGGAATTATGACTCAAGTGGTGGGGGTAGATACAAATATTGGGTAAGAGATTATATTCGGAGATGAGTTATTAAATTTTTTGGAGGTGGAGAAGGGCATTATACCTTTATGGTAGGAGATCATTATACCTTAGGTGGTAGATACTAACGTTGGGTTTGGGAAGCTACGCTTTCAAAGTGGGGCATTCTGGATGTAGAAAATATTGATGGTGGGGCATTGTGCTTTGTGAGCAAGGTATTATGCTTTGAAGATTGATTATGCTTTAGGTGGCGGGGTAGTTAGATACAAAATTTGGGGGCAAAAAATTATGTTTGAAGGTGAGTTTTTTTAAGTTGAAGAATTTTGCCTCACCTTCAAAAGAATTTTGCCTCACCTTTGGGGTGGATACAAACGTTTGAGATAGGGTATCATATTTCAGAAGTAGGGCAATATTATGCCTTAGGTGGCGCATACAAATGTTGAGTGTGAGGCATTATGATTTAGATTTATCATGCTCTACCACTCTAGGCTATGCATACTATACCCGGATTGCTATAGATGATACCAAGAAACTTCTATCGTTTTTACCATAGTGGAAACATTTCCAAAAGAAAATTGGAAGATGGCAGATGCCTATGGGAAAACTAGGCTTTAATTCTATTTATTTATTTCAGAATTTCGTCCATCACGAGTGAGAAAAAGAGTGCTCTACGGGTTTTTTAGCTGCGTCACACACAAATTTAATATGGCTGTGCAAAAGTGTTTAAGAAAGATTTCTTGTTTAATCTGGGCAGGGCTGAAAAGTATGTTACGAGGTTCTCAAGAGCAGGTTCTTGAATAGCATTGTTTTCTCTCAAAAGCTTCACAAGCTTTATTAATGACTGATGGTTACAAATTACTAGTAAAGAAAATAATAAAGTGGGCATGAATTTGTAGAAAATAGTATAATATGTCCCCAAAAACAGTTAATGTTGTCACCATCTATTTAGTGTGTGCCTTCAAGGCTTTGATAGATTGAAATGCATTTTTATTAGAGAATTTGAGTCTTTAGATATAAATTTATTGCCAAATTGTGTGGTGTCACAAAAAATTTGCTTGTTGTAGTGCAAGCAACTTTCAATTGTCAAATTTTTAAATATAAACTTCGTGGAAGGGATACTAAAATACCTCACATTGTAAAATTTTCAAAAACTGTCCATTTTCGAAAATTGCAAAACTGTTAGATCAGATAACAACTTCCGGTAACAGAAGGTAATTTTGTGGAACAAAAGACTGCGATTTCAAACCTGACAATGTAATTTTTGATTTGAAGCAATTAATTTCACACTCTGAGTGCCCTCAATAAAATCAAAATAAACAAAGACAGCGAAACTTCAGGATCTCTTTTACTGTGATTTGCTTGGCTGCGTTGAAAGTGTTTGAAATCTATTCTTCACTTCTCCACAGTGACAATTCGCATTGTCATGTTTGAAACTGCAATACTACATTGTTTTGCAAAATTGCCTTCTGTTCCTTCCCGTGTGTAAAATGCTCTAGTGCCTCACTTGGGATTAGCGTATTTCAAAATTTGTTTCAAAATTACCTGTCTGATTATCAATGCTTGGCTTTCGGGTTTGCTTGTCTGCCATGCAATCTTCCGCTTAGGTTTGCTCTGCCTTCCGCTTCATTGCATGCCTTGCTTGCTTAAACTAAAAAGACATTAATGCCAACACCTCCTGCATCTTTATGGCGTGGTGTAAAACCGCCGACCACCGACCACATCGACCAGGAAATCCACCGACCATGCCCATCTTTAAACACAGAAATGCCCATCTTGATCACATTTAGCTTTAAAAGGCTGGGCCTAACACGTTTGACAAACAATTTAAACAAGCAATATAAGAATTAAGCTTTTCAAAACATTCTATATTTTCTTGCCAAGCATTAGGTTTTTAAATATCAGTTACATGCCTTTTTGAAGTGTTCATAGACACAAAAATTGGCCTCTACTTTAGGCCTTGCAGTCGTGTAGCACAGCCTTATAAGCCATGGCAAATAAACAACACACATACTTCCGATAATTCTGCGTTGCTGTGTGGCTGTATTATCATTTTTTGACATTTGTTGAAAATGTCATGTTGTTCAAAAAAGCATTCCATTGGGCTACTATTCTCATCGTGTTTCTTGAAACATAAAAAGGGAAACACATTTTATCAAAACTATCCAGACTTTTGCAAACTGCAACTTGCGCAAGAGAGTTAAAATAACATTTAAGAAATAAAATATCTTATCTAAAATATCTTAAAATAACATTAAAAAGTTTGGAAATAGCAATGTAAATTTCAGTAACATTTTTGGGAAACGGCATTTAACCTCTCTGCCTTACTCTGTTTTTCTTTTAATGAACTCAAATTTGCTGTGGATAAAGCAGGCATAAAGTCCACTCCGAGTCCAATACAAGTACTTCAAAGAAGTATAAATGATATGCTATTTATAGATGCAAATTTATGCTGACATCATCAAAAGTCAATCGAAATTGGATTGCAAGATATTCATAAACATATATTTTGTAACATTTTCATTGGGTTGGGAAGGGTGGATTGTGGTTTTAATTTGAATAAATAAATGAATAAATTGTTTAGGTTATTTGCAAATAAATTCGATTCTAATTCTTTGCAATTCAAGCCAAAAAACACCACACATAAACGGGTTCGCCAGTTTACCCGGGCTGGCTCTCTCTGCATAAATTAGATCCAAACCACATGCATAAATTAGATCCAAATTACGAGTAAAAATTCAGCTTCACCAGTGACCTAAAATAACTTCATACAATTCTGATAAACAAAAACAATTTTAAATGTCTGGACAATCCCACACATATCCTTGAAACCAAAGCATCAAAAACGTTTTACGATCCTACAACGGAAGCTTTTTTGGAATAACTTATCACAATATTTTAATGATTACACGAGAAAGTTTTGAAAACACATCACTGAAACTGTTTCAATATTTGCTGCAAAATTTCATTGCAACAATATAATGAGACAACAGTTTAAGAAATATTGCTCCTAAAGTTTTGGAAAATAAAATAATTTGATGCTCAAAAAATTACATTTTTTAGCCCAATTTTATTGCTTGGAAGAAGTGACGTCAAACCTAAATATGTACGCACTAAATTGAGTATTTTTGGGCCCCCCCCCCTCTTCCGTTGTACGCAAACAGAAGAACATTAGGAAAAGCTAACAATACCAATAGGTGTAGGCGTTCTGTTTATCCGCTCCCTCACAGTGCGTACGTACTTTATGGATGCTTCCCAAAGGAAACACGGACTTGTGTAATGAGACTAAATAAACCTCGTCCCAAGAAATATTTTCAGAGAAGAAATGAGGCCCATCATCCCGGGATTCTGGGCAACAAGAGAATTTTTATCGATGGAAGAATGGGATAATATATATTTCTAATAGGGATTAAAGGGAACATTGAAATTGTTTTTCAGGTTTTTGAGAACTTTTCGGATACAATTTTAGGAAAAATTTTAAAATTTTAATTTGCGCCATATCAACAGAATAAGACTATATCGATAGTTGATTCCCATTTGAATGTGGCTCTTTTGAAAAACTTTCCCGACAGCCAGTCGAACGTTGACGTGAGGTTCTATTCTTTTGTTTGAGCCAGCTCAGAAGATCGAAGAACGTCCCAAAGAGTAATTCCTTCTAATTTCGTTGATTTTGTTGTTGTGATCGCTTCAATGAGGGACTTGTTTTCGTATCTCAAATTGGACATTATAGTCAGAATTTTTGGCTTTCCCAATCAGATTCGAGTTTTTCAGAAAAGAACAATTCTCACTTTTCAATCGATTTAATTTGCTGTAGCTTACAAAAATACGAAATGAAATGATTCGCATTGGCAGAATTTGATTGATTGGACATCAAAGCTGCGAAATAATAGTGTTAGCATTTTTGTATTAAAAATCCTAGATATTCATGAAGTAGAGTATTTTTCAATTCACTACACCACACAATAAATTTTACTTTATTGTCTGTTTTGATCTTTTTCTTTACTGAAATAATTAAACTAAAAACAAGGTTTTTCTTTGCATTTGATATGTTAAGGAATTTAGAAGTCTCAAAAGCCCAGGCCCAACAGTAATATTTCAAAAGGAGACTAGAAAATGTCCGATTTGAGCAACTGTTTGAAAAAAATCAAATCCTAATTTAAGCAATGCAACCTCATTTTGAAATTTCTTAAAAATTAATGAAGCACACATCACGTGACCATTAAAAAATGTCAGTTCAGGATTTTCCAATGTTATGAACATCAGTTAGGCCCAGAAATAAATAGGAATAAATCTATTTATCCCTGGTTAGGCCTATGCCTTTTCACACAGTCTCTTTGCCTTGAGGGTCATTTTTCTTCGCTCGAACAAACAACTAAAAACAAATGAAAATTCTGATTAAAGGAATGCATACACTGCAGTTTTTTGTTTCAAAACTGACTTTATTTCGTCATCCCTGCCAACTCTTTAAACAGCCGTGCAGTAAACTATTCAAAACCAGGCAAATTCAATAAGTCTGGATACGAGAGGTGTTTCCTTTTTCAATTCAGTAGCGCTTGAAATCTATTTGAGAGTCATATCTGTCATTCCTATGTAGATTTTAAAGGAGCGATTCCTGAAGAATTTCTCAACTGACTAGGACCTCCTGTTGTTACTATCCTATTACAAAATAAAACCCGGACATCGCAGAAGCTTCTTCTCGTTTCTAAGCTCTACCGAAAAGGGGGATTTCTAAAGGTGGCCTTCGTCTGCAGCTGCGACCGAATTTACAACAAAACTATCAACAACGAAGAAGACATGCTGCGGCCGTGCATGCTTTTCAAATTCTGTTGTTGGGCTCTCTCCTAGTACTTTCATTAAAGCGACCCTTGTTACTGTATGGCTAAGCATTGTCGCATGAGATTAAGTTCTCTAGTTAATAAGGAATGTAAGAGCCTGCCGAGCAGCAATTTTATCTGATTATTATCCATTTGTCATGTCTAATAGTGTGTTTGTTATTCTCATCAGACGTTAACTACTTTTGAACAAAAGCGAAATTTAAAATGCTGGTTATACTTTGCGATAGGTTTTGTCGTTATTCGAAAATAGACTCCCGCTTACGCATCTTTCGCTGAAACTAAGGTCAATTTAAGGTCAAGCTGTTGTAAGGTGAATTTTGCGAAAAAGCAAATCCGTTAGTGTAACACTGGTGTTTTCTTCTATTTCGCGAGATTTTGCACATGTAATCAATTTTGACATTTTGTTAGAGGCATTTTGCTCTGCAACACTGCATCATTGAAGTCCAGAGTCCCAAAGAAAGGGGGTACATCATCATTATCATATCATCAGATGACCCTACTTAAACTATAAACAAAGGAATATGATATGTGGAACATTATATATGGAGACTATACCACTATAATTAAAGGAATATGATATATGGAGACTATAGTATGTGCCGCTCGCAAGGGATTTTGAGCCCTACCGATTAGAATTAGAAATTTTTCCATCAACTATTCCTACTGAATTGCCAGACAATGTGAAGTTGCCTGGTAAAGACCAATTCCCATTTCCATGGTGTGTCACACCTCCAAACCCCCCATTAGGCTGGCCCTAACTTTGGGCCTAAATATTTGTTCAAGTAAAGTATCATTTAAACATACTTTTTTTAGTTGGGTGTGAGATTAAATGTATTATCTATTTTAAGCCCTTTATGGATTTTAAGCCTAAATATTTTCAAGGAAGGTATAATTTAAATATTTTTTATTATAAGGTATGACATTACGACAAATAAAGCAAGGTGATTTTGCAAAACGACAGGAAGATACCCCCTCCCGTTTTACCATGGAAAGTGGAACGTGTACCACCCGGGTCCAGAGTAAGGAAGCAAAATATTTTCTAAATTATTTAGATATTTTTAGAGTCATTTTTGTACAAGTACATATTTTATTTTATAAGAAAAGCTAGAATCGATTTTAGACTTGATTCGTTCTCATTTTTGTTCTGATTTTTAATTACCACACCAAACTTCTCAACAACATTTTAAAATTGTGTTTCTGGTCCAGTGCTTAACGCTTGCATAATTTGGTACGTACGCAAGTAGTTAGTTTTGATCTCATAAAAATTGTTCTATAAAAAAAAACAACTTGTAATAAAAGATAAATACAAGCGGCAAGTTATACAATAAATCATATTTTGAGAATAAAGTACATTTATTTTCACGTTACAAATCTTTTTCTTAAAAAGTAGTTCTGCAACTCCAAAACAACAATAAATTGACAGAAAATATTTTTGAAAATTAAAATTATATTAAAAAATATTGAATATTGATTTCGAGATGAAAAGTACGTCAAAAAATGACGTATATATAATTACGTCAGTCAGTGACAAATTTCCAGGGTTATGTGTCCGTTTCGAGCAAAAATAGACATGCATAGCATAAAATTTTGTATTCGTAAATTATTCCAGTTTCATTCACTTGTCTTCAAGTGACAGATAAATATAAAATGCCAATTCATTGCATGCCCTATAAGCAGTACGTATCAAAAATACTTCAAAATTTCAATGCAAAGGAAACTAAAGTATTTTGATAGGCTATACGTGAATTATTGACTACACCATAAATTAATTTCTGCAGTAAGAACAAACAATATTTCCAATGTTTTTACATTTGAAAATGGTGACTAAAAGCTTTAAAATAAAAATATGTTTACCTGTTATTTGGGCATCCCTAGAGTAACACACTAATTTGACTATTTTCTTTTACCCCCTCCCCCTTATACGGAAAAGAACAATAGTAAGACCTGATCATAACAAAGGATGTACACTTTCAGTTTATCCCCCCCTTTCCTACCTACTTTTAGATGCCCTCTGAGATGGATATAATGAAATTGCCAGTTTTGTTACCCCCTTTCACCCCGGGAAGGGCCATTTGGTCCATTGACAAACAACGTAAAACATCAAATTCTCAGGAGGTAAATGCGGGTTGAACTTTGGTTTGCATGTGCCACCCCCTGCGAAATGACACTTGCATAGGATTTGCCTGTTTAGCACAAATAAATCCGGGCGTGAAAGGTTAAGGAATGCTAAACTCCAAAATTAAAATAGCCTTATCCTTAACTCTGTCAAAAAACTTTTTCCTCGCCCATAATTTCGTTCCTTTAATGTTAAATTTAACACTGGTTGTAAAAGAACAATTTTATTCATCAAAAAGATATGATTGTGCTTAAATCTTGAAATAAAAATAATTTTAATATGTTGATTTCATAGTAATATGACGAGGAGTCCTGACGTATTTTCGTGAGCAATCCAATTCAATGTTAGCCGATTAAAAACCTTTCAAAAATGGCTTATAACTTCTCAATTTACTAATGTTAAAAATATTTCAACAAGTTTGAAAATATTTTAATTCAATAAAATAAACACTCCGTAGAAGTAAGAACGATTTGAAAAGGTTTGTCACTGACTGACTGAGGAGCATGACAAGTAGCCAAATGCCACAATCAGAAAACTCAACTCCCGGTCAAGAGAAACCCCGCTCGAAAATAAACTCGGATGCCATTGGAATAAGCAATTTGTCAATCGGAACAATGATGACATACTAGACATCCGAACACAAGCTTTTGAATATCCATGGACCATTATATGTTTTAATTAAAAGATTACCTTAATCTTCCGAAGCTTATTCTGCTGGCGATCTCGAGTTTTAAGCAACACAAAGAGCAGTGAAACGAGGCAGCCTGAAACATCCAGCACCCATTATACAATTGTTTGTCTTCAAATGGGGCGCGGAAAGTAAAAAGAGGAGAGAAAGCGCCCACTTAGTCATCAAAAGCTTCAAAGCGCAAACGCGATAAAACTATTTCATGTTGAGAAGTAAGTCATAACGGAGACGAGTCGCATCGAGACTCCATCAAGAATACGAAAGACTGTTCAAGAATGATTAAACTACAGTTGATGCTTCTGGTACTGACGGCTGGCTTTCACAAGCATGCAGCGGCAATACTGGACGTTATGGTGGCAGGGAAAGAAGTACAACGCTTCTTGAATTTAGGTCAGTATACAAACACGAATTAATGTTGGTTTTAGAAAGAAGATAAGAGAATGTCTTATGGGCTTAGTACTTTTCAGTAGCTGCATCAAACGGCATCAAACATCGAAGCCGTTGAAGTCTTTATGCTCTGTATTCTATTCAAGCTTGCAAACGGCGTTCACACGACACAAAAATGATTGGTGATTGCTTTTGCAATCTCTTTCCGTCAATTATCATATTGTTTATTTACTGAAATCGCAAAATCACAAACACACATGCTGTTCTATTTTCAATAATTTCTTCTATTACAACTGGCTTTTATAAATCCTAGAAAAACATTCGCCGTGTACTGAAAATAGTTAACGCTACTGAGCTTCTATATCAGATGTAAGAATCTGATACAATTTCTTTGAAAACACTTCTTCATAAATAGAGTTCACTGCATCGAGCTTTTTATCAGGCTGACCTTAAGAAAGTTGATTCAATTTTTACGAGGCTTATTCTAATGTAATTTCAGTAAAGCTCTTTGGGGGTGATTATTCGAGAATTCTTTTTGCATTCTTGTTCATGTTTTCGAAATAGTCTGCCGTTTAACGACAAAAACATGTGCGAGATCACTCAGATTTAAACAAATTCGAAACTTGTAGAAGGCCTGCATACGAACAGGGAGAAACTGCAGGCGATTCTTTGTGCTTGTCGCTAACATTGATTTGAAATATAATAAAATAGTTTGCCGCCAAGAAGAACATCACTGTGAATTGTGGAAACTCGAAGAATTGATGATTTGGCTTTAAAAAACTTTCCTTCCTGAATATGATCAATCTGTTTTTGAGAATCCAATTGTTGCAATCAAAATTGAAGCCGAGATGGAATTACTAGGCATGAAATAACGCATCTCAATAACAGAAGATATATGCTTTGGTTTATAACTTCTTCAACTGCATAGAAAAAGCAGCTTGTATATGTAGCATTATGTAAAGGCTATATGGATAGGCTCTATGGATAGGCTGTATGTAGGGCTTTGTGTTAAGGCTGCGTGTAAGAGCTGTGTTTAGAGGCTGTATCAACAAATAAATAAATAAAATAAAAAAATTTAAATTTGTAAATAACAGTATTTAGCATTGCATTTCTGGAGTAGCCCGTTATTAAGTCCATTTTATTAGTCAGCTGTAGCACAACGTAACTGTAACGCCCGTGTTGATTACGATTACAGGCACTTCTTTTTACCCCACACTAAATTAGCATCGTACAATATACACAAATCTCTATGAATTCCCGACATTCTGATCTTGTACTGGGCCACCACCGTTGGCATAGGTGTTGGTTTGTTTAACAAATTTTCCCTATACACGCCGTAAAAACCCCTTGGAAAGATATTCGGTCACCGCCAAATTAGATATTTTGTTTTCTACTTCGGACAAACAAGCCATAGGATCGATAGATTGCAAAAAGTAATTAGAATGGAAGTAGTATTGCAAAATCAATCTTCGTTCTCTGGTCTACTTTCTCTTTTCTTTAAAAATATCCCAGTTTCCGTTGGTTTTGAGTACAATGCTATTTCCAAACCCACTTAATCAATGAAACTACGCTTTTCATGAAAATTCAATTTCTCTTAATGTAAAGTACATTTAAAGTATCTCTGCTTTTAAATTGTTTTTACAAAAAATGATTTAAGATGGTCTTACCATACTTATGTAATAATAACTGCAAATCAATACTGTACCTAATAGTGTCGGACTCGGACGAACTGACCGTTGGTTCAAAACTTAGCGAAAAAGAATCTAATTTCTCTGGGTAGGGGCAAGGAGGGTTCCAATTTTCTCGAAAAAAATTACTTTCATGGTGAGAAAGTTTGCAAAGGGTTTGCAGCCAAACTTACCCCTTTGGAGACCTTCGTGGCTGTTAGAAAAAAAGCTAGTATGACCCAAAACCAAACTGATAGGTGATTACTTGCTTGGAGGGAGAAAAGAGAAAACCAGTCTGGAAATTGGTGGTAAAGAAATGTCCTTGGCTTCTTTTCTATGGCCAAATTAAAAATGTTTACTTTTGTAAATGTTAACCCTTTTTAAAATTTGTCTTGCTCCAAAATAAGTGAGATTTTCTCCAAAACAAACAAAATTTTTCCTAGCATATAATACGTACAGAAAGAATTTTTTTTCATTTTGCCTGATTCATTCTATTTTTTCCTTCTTAAAATGCCGAAAATAATGGCAATCACAAAAAATTGAAGCGAGGTGTAAGCGAGGTGTAATTTTAATCGTTTTGCATTACCGACTATTGTTCACCAATTAAACAAACGCAATTACGATGAAAATTGTTTTGTTCAAACGTTTACAAAATTGTGTTAATTTGTCGCGTACGATCGTCTCTTGAGAGCACAAACATTCCATTCTCATATTTTCAAAAGTTGCTGGCAAAATGTTCAGAAATGAATGAAGGGCAGAGAATTTTGGTCTCCTTTGAGCTAATTCGACTGGTCTCCTTTGAGCTAATGCAAGCCGATGCGATCTTGAATTAACTTTTTTTCTTGAAACAATGTGAAATGTAGCGTCTTGGAAAATTGTAATGAAATGCCTTTCGTTGAAGCAAAAATTGACAAAACAACTGCAAGATGAAAAGAATTTGTAAATAGGTGCGTCCTTCATGATTTGAAAAGAAAGACAGACAGTGAGACTTGCAGAACTTTTGCTTTATGGTTTATGCAATTTGAAAAAAAATAATATTCTAAATAACAAAAGGAATATTCTACTTATTATCATTCCTGTCTGAAAATTGTTTATGCTGCCAGCAATATCTGCTTTACAGGAATTAACTTACATTACAAACAACGTCTTGCTCCCTGCTCCCTCCCCCTCCCTGCTCGCTACAAGACCACCATGGAACTTCGATGTTCATGATCAAATTCCTTCCAAATACAGCTACTTCTTAACACAGTTTTTTACACAGTATAAAACAGGTTTTATGTAGTTTGTTCCACAAATTTTCGACTCGAAACAATCTTTCAATTTAAAGCAAGTCAAAATTTCCTTACAAAAGGAATTAGAGAGCAAGCCATTCGCATTAATGAATTCACGTCAACTCTTATTGTAGATATATTTAAGAACGTTAATTGAATTACATTTTACCTCCCATGAAATAATCAATGTTTCACGAATGATCTTTTAGGAATACGAGAAAGCGACATTTCTCTTTCTGTCTCGTTTTCTTCTGGCTCTCCATTTTCGTCAAGAAAGGTGGATCGATGTGATTCAGAAAAATTAAACAAAACGTAAACGCCAAATTTGATTGATGGAGCCAGACAAATCCTACTGCAAATATATTAAAACGAGATCAACTATCTTGTCTGAAATTAAAACAAAAGTTTGTTATGTATCAAATTGAAACATTGATTTGAAATTTGTGTCAAAGCTATTTTGTAAGGTAGGAAAAGAAAATTAAAAATTAAAAAAAAGGCTCAGCTCACAACCGAGTATCAATTGTTCGAAGATGTCCAGGGACACCGAACACATGTAGCTTTATTTATATATACTGTTTTTTAAAATATGTTTTCCCGTTTAACTAATTTAAAAAGTTAAATTTATCTTTGGAACAGCAGCATAGTTTCTGTTTCTATGTTTACTCATATCTAAAAAAATGACCATTCTGAAAAAAAATCAATTTTAAGCAAGTAGAATTCCAATGATTGAAGGAAGTTGCATGTCATTAAAAAGAGGATAATATTTACTTTCAAATCATATAATTTCTGTCCCTGTATACTTTCGTATCTGGCAAAATTTTTATTTACTTATCTCAACTCAAACTCTTTGCCAACTCAAAACTGTGTTGAATATCTTCAGAGTTTTCAGTGTTCATTTATCTGAAAATCTTGCTATCTAAAACAAATGTGCATTCCCCTTGAGATTTCGAGATAGTGGGGTTCAACTGTACTCAGTTTTAATCGATTCCCAATAGAATGATTTTTTACGCAAATTGCGTTGTACATCCCTCGAGAGCTTACAGTGTTAATTTAGCTTCGGTTATCTCGAAAACTCGCAATCTGAAACGAATGTTCATTCCCCTTGAGATTTCGAGATAGTGGGGTTCAACTGTACACAGTTTTAATCGATTCCCAATAGAATGATTTTTTACGCAAATTGCGTTGTATATCCCTCGAGAGCTTACAGTGTTAATTTAACTTCGGTTATCACGAAAACTCGCAATCTGAAACGAATGTGCATTCCCCTTGAGACTTTGAGATGTGCAAATCAAGCCAAGATATATCCAGAAGCAACATTTCTGCTCTATTCTCGAAGTGAAATATTCTTACTGGCGAGCAAACTCTTGCAAAATATCTCAAAGAGAATAAAAGTAAGAGTCTGCCAACATTGAAAAATTGAGATTACTGTAAAATGCAAATCCAAAGATTGGCCAAATTGGGTTGCCCTTGTTTCAGAAAATTATATTGCTTGTTAGTATTTTCCGCAGCCTCGCTTGAAAAGCGTGTAGTTTAAAAGCCAATCAAATCACACTATTTTGAGTTCTTGTAATATGATTGGTGCTACCAAAATGTTTGCAGCAGGTCACTTTTATAATGCAAAGGTTGACCGATCTGGTCTGTACAAGCGACCAAACATTTTTACAATGTCAGTTAAAAACTGAGACCGTAAAAATTAGAATCCTTTGAATTCAAACGGTCGAAAAGAAACCAAGCATTAGAAGCAAAGCAAAGACGTATTTCTTGCGGTAGTAGTAAGACGTCTGAGTAGTTGGTCTACTTTCGCGATTAGCTTGTTATGTGATTTGATATTTCTTAACAAGTTTCGCATTTTAAGTGGCAGGTTAGATCAGTTCTAACAGATAGCTGAGTTGCAAAATGATTTAAATCGTGATCAGATGGCTGGAAAGCCTGGTTTCCTTGGTTTCCATACAATCGCAAAGAGATACAAAGAGTCGCAAAAAGGCAGACTTGCTCCAATTTTATTTGACTTGGAGCAAGTCTGCGAGAATGAGACGCGTAGGTTCCCAAGCAATCGCAAAGAGCTTCAGTTTTTGCCATGGCTCCACATACAGTAATCGCACAGGATCGCAATTGGGGCCAAAATGACTTTTGGAGTTCAATAAATTGCAGAGTTTGTTGAAAGCCGTTTTATTATTAATCGCAAGAAGTTGCACGGAGTCGCAAAGAAAAAATATTTCAGGCTCGTTTAATCCTTTCGTCACGAGTTTCAAAAAACTGTATCTGTTTGCAGGGCTTCACCTTGAAACATATAAGGCTAAGAATTTCAAATTGTACTCAAAACGACGTCCGAAGGGCAATTTTAGAGTTTGGATTATAACGGAATCATCTGAGATCACGTTTACGTGTCGAAAACTGGAAATTAAAATTGCCCTCATTCGTGAGCTTTCAAGTTATTTTAAATTTAAAAACGATAATGTTTTGCTATCAGCATGAAACAAACAACAGTTGAGATTTTGAATGTGTTTAAACATTCACTTAAAGATATCCAAGCAACTTTTGTGTGGACTAATTGAGTATGGTTACAGCCAGACTATAGTTTTAGTATGGATTCTTAGGACATGGTTTTATGCTTGGGAGATCGTATACAGACCGGAATAATGGATATGTAAACATAGCATTAAATTTTGCAAGAAAATCTTCAACGATTCACTACTCTTCCCCGCAAAGCCTTCTTGAAAATGAATCACGACAATTCAAAAATTTAGAACGATTATAAAAAAATTATTAAAATTTTCGATAGGCACCTCTAGTCTACCTTCTCACCCCTTCTCACTGCAGTTGAACTCTCCCCTTCTCGAAGTCTCAAGTAGAATGTTCGAGACAGAGTTTTTTTAGCTGACAGAGTTGACAAGCTAAATCAACACGGAAAAATATATGGGAGTGTTTTCTCAAGAACTGCGCAATCTCAAACTCTCAACAGGAATTGTAGTTCGAGATGGCGAGTTTTCAGGATAACTGAATCTAAAGTAACACCGAAACCGTTCTCAAGGGATGTACAAAGCAATTGAAGTTAACATGGGAATTCGAGTTACCGTATTGCCACTCATAACATAACTGGACTATTTCGATCTCTCGTGGGAACGAAAATATGTTTGATAAAGAAAATTATTGACAGAGGCTAAATCAATACTGAAAGCTCTCAAGGGAAATACGAAACACTTTGAGGCAAAAACTGTGCTATCTCGAACTCCTCTCAATGGGAATAAAAACTCGTTCGAGATAACAGACAGATTCAACTGTACTTAAATAACGACAGGTACATTCTTTCATAAATATGAAGCTCATAAAAACGGAACCATTCGAAAACGAACTTTTTTCTGGCGCAAGCACAAAAAGAATACTTCTATTTTTTGGCTACATATATTTAATTGTCGTACAACATCGTTATACCCTTAAAAATGTCGGTATCTTAAAGAAAATCAAATTCCGTTGACATTAAGAAAGCGATGCCCTAACAAAAAAGTGTAATTATAAATCCGAACAAAAATAAACGCTTAATTCTAAATCCAGATTTAGCAACCATTAGTTTATTTAACGTATAAAGATAGTTGGTACAAAATAGTGTTTCCCGTTCTATTTTAAGCGATGTGGCTTCATCGAGTAATTGGTTCTGTAAAGTTTCTTTTTGTTCCTTTTCACAGGAAGAATCAGTTTATTCACTTCTTATTTGACGTAGGCATTCTAAGGCATTACTTTCCAGAGAGCCTAATTTGCTGAGCACATCCGCCCACAGGGAGCCAAGAAAACTATTTCTGATCTGATTCCTTTTGTGTTCAAAAATTCGAAAAGCAGATTTCAATCAACGATTCCTGTCTCTTTTCCGTGTTGGTTTTTCTCGTCCCATCTCCCAGACTGTGATTAGCAAGCAGTATTGTTGCAGTATCAACCTCAATGAGATTTTGGGTTGAAAATCTGAATCCTTGATTAGGTGGCTTTTGAACACACAAGGCCACAACAAAATTTCATTTAAATATAGACTAGTTCCTCGATTATTTTTATCCGTGTGAGATGAATCGGTGTGGAAAGACCATTAAGGAGTATTTTTTGTATGCAGACAATAGCTCTATTATGTCTCACAGAGCGAAAAAGCATACATCAAAGATACAATTTTCCCCTGAAAAACTATTGCACTTTTAAATCAATTTTTCAAAAATTCTTCGCCTACAATTTCAAATCTTAGATGCCCTCGGTACCGAAGGACGTTTTTCTTCGAACGGAGTAGTCTTTCCCGAAACCGCCAACAAGAAGTGTGAAGTTCCGTATGGTCACCGCTCGATTTTTCCTGCAATTACCCCAGTATCCCGATACATAAAGGTATAAAGGCTTCCAGGATGAAAATGTAGCCAAAAACATCTAAAAAAAAAATTGTACCCAGAGTAATGTAAACTTCGCCAGTTTTCCCACTGAGCACAATATGGCGTCAGATTACGCGAAAAGTCCTGTTTCGGTCTGTTAGCATCTGAAAAACTTGTTAAGCTAGTTATCTGTAATCTCAAATTAATTGGCTTTTAATTAAAGTAAAAAATGTTTTCTGGCACCTTGTTTCGGAAAGACAACTATAATATTTCACATACAAAGGCTGTGATTTTAACCCCCCTTTCACCTGAAAATAAAGTTAAAATAAAGACGAGGAAGAAATAATACTATCAAAAGATTTAGTCTAGTCTTTGCTTAACCTTATCTGGACCAAAGACTACCACCCCATAATTTGTGTGGGTGTTGGAAACGCCAGGCTGAGATTTGGGTCAAATGTTTTGGTATGTCAGCATAAAGGCGTTGAGCACTTGACCTGAAATAAAGATGGTTTTAAGTAGGGTTGGGGTAGCAACTTCGTAAAAATGTCAACTTTCAGTGTTAAATTAGCTCAAAAGCAATTCTTTCAAATTATGAACTCCCAAGTCAGTTGTTTTTTTTTATGGGAAAAAAAGACAGAAAATGAATATCGTTTCTTAAAATGATATTGAAATCTTGAAAAATTAAACAACAAATTCCCTATTTCAACTTTTAAAATATGACGTGGTTTTTAGCAAAATTAGCCAAATATCCAATTTTTTAATAGCCGGAATCTACAGTAATCACAATTAGAGCTAAAGGTTTACACATTGAAGGCAAAGGCCTTCACATTAAAAAGACTTTGCCTCGTACATTGACAACCTGAAAGAGCTTGAAACATTGGCAAGGCGATGTAAAAATGATAAATCTTTAAGAGTCTTACGAAACCGTAGTAACGGACGAAAACTGATAAAATTAGTCTCGATGCTTTGAAGAGAACCCTTTCCTATGAAATTTTATCTTATTGTAACTAAGCCACATTTCTACGCTGGAAATTAAAGAACTCAAGTAAAAAATATTTTGCTATGGCATCATGCCTCGAAAGAGCTTGCAACATTGGCAAGGCAACGCGAACATTTTAAACCCTAAGAGTCTTACAAAGCCGTGGAAACGGACGAAAATGTATTGCATTTGCCTTGGTGCTTTGAAGAGAACTTTTTCTAACGAAGTTTCATCTAATTGTAACTATGATTAACTTTGAAATGCTCAATTTCTCGTGAGCCACATATTACATAGTGTTAAAAGACTTTTTCTGAGCTTTCCTGATCAGCTTATGCATTCCTTTTTAGCTTAAAATTGTTTTGAAAACATTTCTCTAGTTCAATATTCGCTTCGCTTTAAAAATGAAAAGTCTTAGATTTGTGCAACCTTACTCCAACCATAAGAACATTACAATCATGACTTCAGAATAATTTTCAAGTAATATCCGAAAATATAGAAAACACTCCTAATCAATAACGCAGATGACTGCTTTTTTTTGTTGCCACATCCAAGATCAAACAAACAAAATGGTTTCTATATGACTTTCATTGCACAATGCCGACCATATCTAAGACGGATCAGACGGGCCTAAGGTTGATCCGCTTTCAAAATGGCGTCACTTGGCTTGTTTAAATCTCTGATTACCAGGACTTAGCCAACCTAACTTTTGAGTACAGTTCATAAAGATGCATTATCGTGTCAGATATTTTCTTAAAATTGGCTTCAATTGGACCGGACATTCTTTATTTAACAAACTTTCTGCTCGATTTTCGTAGTGGGTTATGAAATTCAAGACAAATCTTCAATTCGTCATAATTAGGCACGAGTATTGAAAGTTGAGGGGATGAAAAGTGTTTATTTTATGTAATTACGTTAGATCCCTCCTAACTCAATCATTCACTGTGACTGTAGTGGGATCGCAATCTAGACACAAAGAGAGACATTGTGTACAATTGTTTCATGGGGTTGTGTTATTTTGGGGCAAAGTGGATCAAGCAATGCGTGTAAGTGGAATAAAATCGGTTCAAGGCATTTAATCCTAAAACTGACGCATTGCTTTTGCCTAAAAGTAAAAGATTTGAAGCTTTAGAAGAGATCACACGTCTATCCTTCATGTTGTTTGACATTTTCGTCTGAAACATGTGAATGTCTGGGAAAGAATATCACTTGAATTGAAAAATTAAAAGAGGAGGTACTGAAGAGTCTAAATCTAGGGATATAGAAGTGCTTCAAATTATATTGTAATTGAATGAGATGCTACTGTTTTGTTCAAAATAACAATCGTTGGTCATCTTTCCTTGTCTGCCCTTTTCGCAAAATAAAAAATAATCCTGATTTTACACATTAACGAAATAAAGTGGCTCTGATCACATGCAGTAACAATATAAGCTAGCCATAATAAATAATAAGCAGTAACAACGCCAAGAAGCTACATCTCCTTACTATACATAGTAACGACGTAAACTTACTATGATCATATACAGTAACAACGAAAACTAACCATAACGATGAGCAATAACAACGTTAAAAAGCTGCATTGGCTAATCATACGCAGTAGCGACGTAAATATACCTGATCATATGCAGTAATAACGTAAACTAACCATATGGATGAGATATAAGAATGCCAAAAAGCTACATCTTCTTACTATACGCAGTAACGACGTAAATACACGCATTGAAAAGATAAATTAACTATAGATTGTATGCAATAGTAACGTAAAGTTACTGAGATCATACGCAGTAACAACGTAAAGTTACTGAGACAATACGCAATAACAATATAAAGTTACTGAGACAATACGCAATAAAAACGAAATGTTACTGAGATAGTACGCCATAACAACGTAAAGTTACTCAGATAATACGCAATAACAACGTAAAGTTACTGAGATCATACGCAATAACAATGTAAAGTTACTGAGATCGTACAAAACAACAACGTAAAGTTACTGAGATAACAAGTAATAACAACGCAAAGTTACTAAGATAATCAGCAATGACAACTTAACGTTACTGAGATAACAAGGTAAAATTATTGAGATAATATTCAATAACAACGTAAAGTTACCAAGATCACACGAAAGCATAAGACATGTAACACCATAGAATGGCATAAACTATACGAGGTGTCCCCGGAAAAGACTGCACGCTTGCAAAGCTATTGTGAATTAGCTTCAGATTCAATATTTATATTTCTGATTCCATTAAATGAAAGAGGCTTCAACTTAATACTTGAAACCTTGGTTGGCATAATCATCTGAATAATCGCTGAGTTATACCCAATGCTAACCAAGTTTTAGATTTTCTCAAAACAAGAGGGTGGTCTTTCCAACGTACCTCTGAAAATTAATTGTTTATGGCAAAGAATCCCTAAAGTTGACCAATTAATGGCAACGCACAATAATACATTAAAATTTAACTGTTGGTTGAAGGCAATGACGCTGAGGAAACATTACAAAAAGCTCATTTCTGACTTGGTCAAGGAGGATATCTAATAAAAACTAATGCAAAGACTCCAAATCAATTATGTTGAATATTTTAATTTTATTGAGAAAATATACTTTCCTTAGTGATGGTCGGTTCACAACGTAGAATACTTATATATCAATGTTTACTTCATATAATGTCAGCTCAAAGTTAACAATTCAGAAATTCATTTGTAATGATCACACTATGTCGTTTTTGGTCATTTTCAAAACCTCTAGTTTTGCAAAAACACGAAATTTTCATTCAATTGTTTGTACTCAGTGACCAGTCAGTTAATATTCTCAAGCTAGGTATCAAAATTTAAGTTAAACCCTTTTCCTGTACTTAAAGTTAAACCAGAGTTAACTTCTCGAATTCGCTTAACTTGAACTCCCAGTTAATTCGAACCATTTTGTATTTCTCTTGAGATCATTTAGTGTTAATTAATCTCTAAAATTCGCTATCTCGAACAAATCTTAATTCCCCATGAGAGTTTGAGATAGCGGGGTACAGTTTCAATCTGATATAGCGAAAGCACATTTTTAACAAACTGTTGGATGCAACGATCAACACGCAAGCTGTAAACATGACGCAAAGAATATTATTGATAACTGTAGCACCCTGTGGAGTTTCTACGTAACGATGAATTGCAGGGAGCCAAGGAAATAAAAATATTTGAAAAAACTGCCAGACTCCCTCTGTAGTCTCATGTGAATAGTAAAAAAAAACGAAAAGTACTAAAAGAAGTTGTTTGCAAGTGATTCTTTCAACATTAACAAGACGCAATTACAACAAAGACGGTGGTGGGGTATTTTTACCATGATGAACCGCGTTCTTTCGTACGTAATATCAACAGCTGAGTGTAAGCGTATACCCACCGCCACCTTTATCTTACCTGTTTTTCAAAATAGCAGCCCTTCAAAATAGCAAAAATCTACTGTCTGGATAATTAATCACATAGCATGTTTTTCTTATTTTTCAATAGAAAATTCAGCCCCCCCCCCCCAATAATTTTTCATCAAAGATACATTACTGGCTTTATATTACTGTTTATGCTGCGTCGTTATTAAATTGTAGATCAATTTAATTTTTAGGCCGCAACACAAATTTAGAGATCGTCAAAGATGGGAGAATATCACCACTGTTACAAACTCCACAGTTTGCAAAGCTTTGGCCGACAATAAGATCAGATATAAACGATCTTGAACTCATGTTCATATCTCCGAAAAGGGTAAGTTGAACCTCGCATAATTTAATGCTATCTTTGTATTAATTTTGGTGGTGAGAGTACACGTCTCTGCAAACTATTTATGATTATTTTCACATCATCAAGGATTGCAGAGATGAAAAACTTTAAATATAAAGCAGTGCACGAGTATAACTCAGTGATTATTGCGTAGCTTTTGAAAAACAAAGTATCAAAGGATAAACAGACGCCTCCCATATCAAATTCAAGCAAAAACAGAATTATCAAAGCTAAAGCTCCTCCGCAGCAGCAGCTTTGAAACATTTGTTGTGGCATTCGGTAGATATCTACAAAATAACACTGGTAACTTGCAAAGGGTATTAAAAACCTCTGCACAACACGTACTAAACTCAGGTATGCGAAAAATAATTTCGCAGATTTGAATGGAGCATTCATCTCATTAAACTTTTCATAGCACGACATTTTCTCATGCCTGGGTTTTCGATCGGAAAGCTTATCTTCATTGTCTTGCGTGCCACTGCTAAATTGCATCTTACCACGGTGTTACCTTCTTAGTGCACATGGTGCCTGGACGTACGCTGCCGCGCTAATCCCGTCTTTTTCTAATTCTTCCGTAGGTCGAGTATGTGCTGACATTGAAGTCAAGTGACGAGAGAATCATGCCTACTCCAAGAGCTAACATTCCTCTCAGAGGAAAAGTCCCGAGAGTAATGACAAGTAAGTTATTGACCCATGTGACCATTTCGTGATGCTTTATCACGAATTTTTCTAGTTATTAGTAATTATAATAAGGGATCGCATAATGGCCTATGTACATAAGGGGTAGAGTAGGCATACGTGCGTATTTTACGGGTGCCCCCCCCCCTCCAAAGAAAATTATTCCAGTATTTTAACGAGAACTGAAAATAGTCTTGGATAACGACTAGATTTTGTCTCGGTAACTCTGGACTGTTTATCCTCATCATCAGGATTACGCAGAGCGTTTTTTCAGACCGTGAGTTAACATAAGCGTTACCCATAAAAAGCAATTACGGCAAGAAAACAAAATGTTCTATCTTAAAAAACTAATCTTCTAGGAAGCTCTAAATTTAAATCTTTCAGCCTAATTTTCTATAATGAACATTTCATTGGGGATGTCTGATGAAAAAAAAAATACAAAAAGATTGCCTGGACTCATCCACCTCTTTAAAGATTCCCGAAAGATTTCCTGAGTCCTTTCAGCATCTTTTTTTGAAAAATCCTTCGCTGAGGTGGTTTCAACTTCAGCCAAAATCACATTTATTTTCGGATATTCACTGTCGGAGCTAGCTGGAGCATAAAGACGTTATTTAAGATTAAAAGCAACGCTTAGGCAATGAGAACAAATAAGAAGCTTCGCATAAACATTGTCCTGGTGACATCGTAGAAAGTTTCATTTTGCGGCCTTGCAAGGCGAACAGCTTCTGCCTTAGACGATTGAAAGCGGTGTTTGTGAAGAGATCTGCACCATAAGGCCGCCAAGGCCAAGGTACGTTGGGAACTTCTATGCTAATAGGCCTATCATCAGCTGTAATACGACTTTACTCTTTGCAAAAGCTTCTTTCACACTGTTTCGACGGGCCGCCCTTGTGCGTCATCTGCTGGGGCCTAAATTGTGGTGCGAGCGAAAATGTAAACATCGTGAAAGCTGCCCAAAACATTGGCTTTATCGGTCGCTTCTACGAACAGCGAGCAAGCAACAAAAATATCTACCAAAAAAAGTGAAGATTTATTTGAAATCCTTGAAAGCATTTGAAGAATATGAAGTCGTTTCCTTATTTATACAGTCAAAACAATGTATAAAGATATCGATTTAAAACTATTTTTTGTATTTTTATAAGCGTCAATACAAGGTTGACAGGAGGAAGAATGCAGTCAGATATTAATTCTAATAACTTAAACATTAAGAAACCGGCTTTTGAAAATCAACCTGTTTGGTTTCTGAATATTTTTGCAAATTACATGGAGTTGGGCTAGACTTATTAAACAAGTTGCACTCTTGTTAGATTAAATACTAATGAGGTAAAAAGAAAAGTTGTCTTTCTTTTCACCTCATTGGAAAGTATTCAGCGAAATATTTTCATAGCACTCCATCGATATAGCATTCCCTCGATATATTGAGTAAGAAATATAAATTTGTGATTTGGCACGGAATAGACTTGGGGTAATTCTAAGGTTGGAAGGAACGATATGTGGCAGGTGGAAACTATGCAATGTGGCTACAGTATGCTGTCAATAATCAACTTTTAAATAAATTTTCTCATATTAAGTTGCAAGGATTCTCATAACTATTAGATTCAGTTAAAGCATTTAGGTCGAAAATTTGGTTGCATAAGCACTTTAACAAACACATTGGTAATTAATTTCCATGTTGATAAAAAATGCCCAGGCTATTTTTGGCAATTAACAAGAATTGAAAAATTTCGTACTTGATTCATCTACGAGTTTGTTTATTTTTAAATTAGCCACTCATATCACATAATTTTATCAGATGTTCATAAATCCCGTGAATTGATTGGCTATCTTCAAAATGTAAACAAATTAACGTTGAATGAAGCAGGACTAAGAAAATAATCCATTAGGCCATCATGCAACTGAATGAGATTAGTTATGCAAGGCTATAATACGACTCATATAAGTACAGGAAGATTTCTGGGCTTGCATTTTCCGCCTCGTAATCGTAATTCGAACTTCGAACAATGGCGAATTCAAACTTCGATAATAGAACTCTTAAAGCCTCGTTTCAACTATCCCCAAAGTTGGGAATTTCAAGTCCAGATTTTTTGCTCTAATATTATCAGTTTGAGTATAGTGTGTGGCAACTCAAAAATTCCATAATGGCAGACTCAACTCGAAAAGTGTATCCAGGTCAATAGCGATATAGACTTGCCCCAAACCTATTGCCAAATCACAAATATTTATTTTGTACTCAATATATCGAGGGTCATAGCATTGCCTCGATAAGGCATTTCCTCGATATATTGAGTAAGAAATAAAAATTTGTGATTTGGCACGAAAAAGACTTGTGGCAAGTCTAATAGCGACACAAAGATCTTTGTATAATACGTCCATGTACCAACCAAGATACAAATGAATATCCTCGCGTCATTAACCGACAAATAAAATTTTTCCTCAGGGCAAAAACAAATTCATAAGTTTAAAAACGATGATATTAGATTGGGGTCAGCTTATGACAAAAGTCTGGTAAAGCCGATCATTACATGCATCGCAAGGTGCCGGCAGACAACATTTTATGTTTTTATCACATGTGCTTAGTTCATTGGGTCGTGTGACATTTTGTGGAAATAAAGAAACTAGAACTATTCACGTGGGGTCTTTTGTTCATGTCTAATAGTTTAATATGCCTATTTCTTAAGGAGCGGGGAGCACAGAAAAAGCGAGCTCATTTCAATGCACCTTCTAAATCATTTCATCAAAATCCAGGTTAACTCAACTTCGTTTCCAGGAATTTTTAAAAAGAACCTTGATACATACTGCCTGGTGGCGCAAAACAATTAACGAGGGGAGATGTTTGCTCAGTCAATTTTAAATTACTTTGAAAGCAACAACAGCAACGAAAATAGAAGGACGGTAAAATTTAAATTTTCAATTTATTCAAAGACTCGCGCAACCAAAATAAGTGCATCAGTCTATTCTAAACTGCAAATTAAAAAGAAAAAAACCAATTCCAAAACCTAACAAGAGAAAAACAAAGTAAAACTATTTTGTTTGCTTTTGCAATAAATGTCGACAGGATTAAAATAATTTTAAAATCTTCACTTGAAAGAAGAAAAACGAATTTATTTCTGGAAGACATCCATAAAAAGAGGGACTTGTGTAAATACAGAGTTAATTGACCCATTTCGGATCTGGTCATAGGCTGTGTATGGCTGTGCATTCAATAAGGAAGTGCTCTTCTGAATCCGATTCATCCTGGTTATTCAGCCTACTTTGCACGAGAGCATCAGACAGATGACCAACTTGATTTCTATATTTAGATAGTGGTCAATGCATCTAAATTTGGCTAGATTCCTTCGAAGTTCCCTGCTTCTAATATTTAGGTATGATTCCCAATGTATAGCTTAGACTTATTTCACGGCCGCGGTATCGCTCCTCCCCAACGCCACCTACTGCAGCCGATTCAAGAAGCTAAAATTTATATTTTACATTTTAGATTGGGCCTATTTTAGTCAATTGCTTTCATGAGTCGCTGTTTAAAGATTTGATTCATGCGTTCTACAATGTCTTCAATCTTTTCTAGCATTCAAGATCTTCTTCCCGTGCAGTGGCAAAAGAACTGGTGAAGTCAAACTTTCGATTCAAATCCAGTTCTCTGGGCGCCAAGAAAAAGTAAAGCAAATTGATATTCCATTAAAGAGAAAATGTGTAAAAAGTAAGCAATTATCTTTTCGTAAAATTACACTCCAGGGCCGTAGCAATAAATATTTTTTGGGGGTTGTTGGACTTTTATTACACTTGTTTCACGCCAAATAAGCAATAAGATAATCAATTCTTTTTCTGACAAAACGTTATCTCTGATGCCCCAATGGTTGCCATAGCAATGCACACTCACATAAAAAGGTGGCTTTGAACGGTTCTTAAGTACCCTACACCAAATAATACCCCGGTAATATTTGAATTCCCAAAAGGGTATTTTTATTTATACTTGATTTTTAAATACAAAAAATACAAACAATCTAGGGAGCCAGTTAAATAAACTTAATACAACAAGTTACTAATTTACATGCATTCACTTGCTACGCCCTTGCCTCTGGCTACTACTCTCTATATTTTTAGTTTCTTATAATATATTTCTATATTTCTATTCTCCTCTAAGAATTCCACTGCATGCATGTATAACCAAATATTTGTACTTAATTATTTTACCGTTGTATTTTTTTGCTGTATCACTTTATTCTAAATTTTAATTTATTTTTATCAAGTTGAGTTGTTGAGTTGTATTACATTTAATGTAGTAGAATTAAAAAAAAAGTTTCCCTTATAACATGCTTATTTGTATTTCCCAGAAAAACCCAAAGTTCAACCTCGCAAAGGATCACGATCCTGCCAGAAGTCATGTGGTATGAATTCCCTAAAGACAGAATTTTGTATCTCTGATTTTGGTAAGGTTCATCTTTTTCCTAATTTTGAATTTTTTAAATATTAATCCTAAATATTTTTTTTATCCATTTAACATATTTTGGAATTGACTTTGGGATGAATACTTAAACCAAAAATATCAGAAAATTTGATTTTCTGCTTTGAGAAAATTCACTTTGTCTTGAATGGCTAATCGCTTTGAAATTGGCGTGTCGATTTCACTTTTGTTCTAAAATCTACCATTTGTTGTTGAACGCCGCTATCTCTGGCTTCTCCTGTTTACATTTTCCAGTTGAGCTGGTTTCTTATTGTTTTCAAGGATGATAATTTTTTTTAATTGGTGTGTCAATTTCACAATTGTTACAAAATCTACCATTTGTTGTTGAACGCCGCTATCTCTGGCTTCTCTTGTTTACATTTTCCAGTTGAGCTCGTTTCTCATTGTTTTCAAGGATGATAATTCCTTTTAAATTGGTGTGTCAGTTTCACAATTGTTACAAAATCTACCATTTGTTGTTGTACGCCGCTATCTCTGGTTTTACTTGTTTACATTTTCCAGTTGAGCTGGTTTCATATTGTTTTCAACGGATAATTCCATTGTGTGTCAATTTCACTATTGCTACAAAATTTGCCTCTATTGCCAAAGGAAATTTGCTTGTCCGCTCGGACTAAACCATGCTCCCATTTTGTTTGCAGTTGTTCGAGCAAAGGTGGAAAGATTTGTATACGAAGGTGGAAAGAAAAAATACTTTCTACGAGTAACAAAAAGATACAAACGAGGCCGCATAAGAATAAGAAAGAAGCACCAACAATTAGAAATCAGAGGAACAAAATTGACCTGTGAGTGCCAAAAACTGAGAAAAGGACAGGTTTATCTGATATTCGGAAGGGAAGACCGAAGGGACGATACGCTTTTCATTGATGACTACACGATTTCGATGAAGTGGGGTAAAACTTGCAAACGATTTGTCAGGACAAATCGGAGACAACTTAACTGTCCTCCGAAGCTGGCGATGAAAGCTAGGTATCGTTTATAAAGATAAAGCACAGGTATGATGCTTTGTCAGTTAACTGACTGGTATCAAGCAATTAAGCATCGTATGCGGCAAAAAATCAGATACGATAGTCGGACTTGACACGTCTGTCAAGACAGAATGTCGAGCAGCACAAACGACTGCCTACCAAATGGCGAGATGGAAAAGAAATATCATGTTCGTTTTGGTAAAAGACTACATGAATAAAAAAAGCTGAAACAGATTTTGCATTTACTCAAGGAAGGCACATCAAATTCGGAAAACCAATTCGTTGTATTTATTGTAGATGTGTAAGTAATTTTGAAGACATTATATTTAAACTTGCATGTTCTAAGCCCAGGGGAATTGGATATTTCATTGTGACGAAGACTGTGTGTGCCGCTGAAATGCCACTTAGGCCGTTTTTTGCTCAGATTTCTCCATATATGGGGAAGTAAATTACGACATACGCGAGTGGTTTTTGAAAAATGTGGTCGGCAGATCCAGTTTCTCTGTTAAAAAGGAGATAATTCTGTGAAACAAAAGATTCCGTTCTAAGCACGGTAATGCAATTTGTCACTGTATAAACAATAGATTATATTTGATTGTGTGTTCAGAAGTTTGAAATCCATCTTTTCAAATCGCAAATCGTATCGTCATGTTTAAAATAGCAATTATTTTGTTTTACAAAATCCCCCCTCGTTGTTTCCACCACAATAAAGTATCCCACCCCGCCCCAGGGGGTTAAAAGAATATCCCCAGAGACAGAAAACATGTTAATTTTATATTCTAGTGCAGACAAAATTAAAGCGCAATCACAATCTCAGATAATGTTAACCTTTTTTATCGGTTAGAAGGATTAAAAAAGTTTCGGACACATTTTGCACAGCTGGTACTAGGGTCCTTTTTTAGTTCATCCACGGGCTTTAGGAAAAGTAAAGTTTGCATTTATTCCAACCTCGGTTTTTCTCATTATACTTGTCCTACATTCTGTGGTTTGAATTCGGTCACAACTTTTCTTTTGTTTCGCTGTGACCAAATCCAAACCACGGAATGTGGGACAAGTAGAATGAGAAAAATCGAGGTGTGAATAAATACTTTACTTTTCCTGAAACCCGTGGTTCACCAGGCAAATGTTCTTCGTGAAAAGAGTTACTGGACGATTATAGCAAAATATTTTGAGCGAAAAATATCACTAAAATGACTTTTGGTAAAATTAAATTTCTGGAGAAAATTTTGTTCTCGATGTTACTGTATGCTAATTTGGACTAAACACGAACAACTAGCTTGTTTTCAATAGAAATTCATTTGTAAACTTTGTAAAAACCAAGGACCCAGTGGTATAAGAAAAATGTTATATTTACGTTTAGTAATTTAAGGATCGCAATTTCTTATTCCTCAGTTCTAGAACGTAGAAACAATGTAATATATCTCACTCCGTAATTCTTAAAACCATTCCGTGAATGTTGCACATATATGCCAAAAAGCAAAAGGCAGTGAGAGTTATGCTCACAGCTTCGGCAGATAGAAGGGTAGCGCCAGAGGTGGAAAAGGGGACCACAGCCCTATATCGGGAAGTTCTGCCTTCCCATCAGAAAGTTTTTGTCGGTAAAATTTTGGTAAAAACATTTTTTCGTCTTAGTCCTGTCATCGGAGACCTTAACCAATTCTGGCACCACCCCTCATTAAGACTCGTCAGTTATCTCTACTGTTGCTAAACGTAGTTACCTAATGTGGAAAACACAAATCGTCAGATTTTTTTGACGTAGAAAATAAAAAATTATATTTATTAAATCTGTATTTATACGTATACCGTGCAGATTATTTACATTTTAAGATTAGCCAATCACGCTACATAATTTTATCACGTGATCGTGAATATTGCGAGTCGATTGGCTACTTTCAAAATTTAACTGAACTTAGCGCCAATCATAATTAGCCAAGCACGTTACATAATATCTATCAAGTGGTTATAAATAGACTAAGTGCCGATCACGATTAGCCAATCTCGTTACATAATATTTATCATCTGGTTATAAACAGAGCGAATCGGCTGGCTACTTTCAAAATGTAACTGAACTTAGCGCCAATGACAATTAGCCAAGCACGTTACATAATATTTATCATGTGATTATAAATAGACCAAGTGCCGATCAGGTAACTTGCCAATCACGCTACATACTCTTTAGCACGTGGTCATAAATAGCGTGAATCGATTGGCTTCTTTCAAAATGTAACTGAACTAAGTGGTAATTGAAAAAACAAATTCTCTTATGCTTTTCATATTGTTGTTAAATTTCCGAATTGGTGATGAGAGGTATATTTCGTGCCAAACCCCCCATCACTATTACCGCTTTCCAAGGGGGGAGGGCAGTAACATCTAAGACTATAAGATTTTTAAATTTTTGGAGCCAAAATTATATTTTTTTAAGAAAAATTTTCAGACTCAAAAACACATATTATGGAAATCGAAATATCAAACCCAAAAATATAGGACACGCCCTCCTATCCAAGTCAACTGGTATTACCCCCCTGGAATATTTTCAAAGGTTATTTAGTGATGCAAGATTCCTTTATGATAAAGTGATGCAAGATTCCTTTATGCGACTTTCTACAGAAAATTTTGATGAGCAGGAGCATCTTATAGCCTTAGACTTGCTCTATCTATATTTATTTCTAAGTCTATTTCTTGTTTAATCAGAAATAGGGAAAAGGAAATTGCAAACCTCTTTGTGGAGGAAAAATCAAACAAGAAATAGACGAGGAGCAAGTCTCTGCTACAGCCTTTATGTAATCTGTTTTGAGTTCGGAGAAGCATTTTAATCCATTTGCCACTATCTTTCAGCAGAATAAAAAAAAAATATAAGAATTATTTAGATTATTTTATGTTTGTGCTATGAAAAGAAAGATGACTATTTTGTCTGAATTGTTTAACGTGATCAAAGTAACACAATTATTGTTAGCCTGTCTTAAATGCCATCTATAAAAAATCACAGTATACATAAGAAAGATCCTCACACCTTCCCAGCTATAAGCTAAGACACAACTTAAGTATGATTCAAATGTAAGTCTAGAGACGATGTAGAAATGTGTATTTATTAATCAGAGTTTTATTTGACATTTGTCATTTTCCCTGAACACGATTATCATTTAGCACTTAGAGATTTGTAGAATATATATATTATCGAGTTTCTGAAAGTTTATTATCTATTCATTTAACTCAATAGTATATACTCACTCAACGGGAAAAGCCTCGAGGCCCGTTGCTAACCGTTGCTAACCTTGAGACCCGTTGCTAACAGAGTAAAACGCAACATTTTCCGAATTTAACCATTTCACCCCGCGGGAAGGGAAACATAGCCCATTGACGAACAACGTATAAGGTCATATTTTCAGGAGGTAAATTCAGGAAGAACTTTACATCAATTTTAGATATTTCAACGTAAGTCTATATTGTAAATTAAGTTAGTTTCCATGTGCTACCCCCTGCAAAGTAAAACTTGTATAGGATTTGCCTGTTTAGCAGTGATCTTCTTATTCAAACTAGAAGTGACGAACTGTTATATAGTGCTCAGACCCTTTCAAAATTGATTGTTGTATTGGATGTTGAAGGGATTGAAACCGAAAGTGCGATAGATTGAAAATAACATAAAACAGAGAAAACAGACCATATGTTATTTTTCATCACAACAGTGTTCTTCATCCTGTCATTAATTAGGTTTGGATGTGCTACCCCCTGCAAACTAAAAAGTTTCATAGGAACTAAACAAACTAAAAGTTTCAAATAGTATCCATGCAAAATGAAACTAAGAGATGAACTGCTTGTTAATTGGAAATGAATGGGTTGCCCAGCCAGCGCATGAGAGTTTTGTTGTTTACATTTAGAAAATAGAAAATTACTTCACAGCATTTATGAACACGTGATAAAAATTCTGCAATGCAATTGGCTAGTCTCAAAATTCAAAAAAACCCATGGCTGGATTACATTGATCATTTTGTTATTGTTATCCAATCAGCACAAATTTAGTAGTACGAAACGAAATAAGCAAAGATGCTAAATCAAATACAATTTTTTTTCAAACCCCTTTACAATAATTACACAACCACACAAAGCTCAAAATCAGACGCTTTCATAAAAATATGATTTTTTAGGCTAAAAGTCAACGAAAGAGACCTGCAACATTCAAAAATCCTTTTGAAAAAAAGAGAAAAACAACATATGCCGGGTGAGTGAAGAAAAACGTTTAAGACACATTGCTAACCAGCGGCCATTGCAGGCAAAAATTACCCATTGTACATTTCATTGACGACTTTCATGTTATCTAAAAGTAGCTTTTTGCCTAGTGACGACTTATCAGCAGTGGAAAAGGGCGTGTTTGTTTACTTCTTGGTCAAAATTGGTTTGTTTACTGCATCCACCTCCATTGTAGAGCCGTAGAAATATGTTTTCGCTATTCGTGGGTTACTTGTGAAGACCTGGTTGCAGGGTGTTGTTGTTATACACGCGCGCGAAGGCTGCTTGTTAGCAAAGGGGGTCTTTAAACGCTTGCTAGTCTGAGTTAAATGTTAGTGTTGAACAGATTTCCGTAAATACAAAATGCTAACATAGACAAGATCTCTTTCAGAATGCTGCCGGAGAGTGTTTTAGAAACAGCTGAAAAACTCCAAGAGAAGACGGTCCATATTTTAGCTTTGCAAGCACGTGCTTTTATAGATTTTAAAAAAATTTGAGATTTATAAATAAACTGTGTAAAAAATGACACATGCGCTTGTCATTGAGACGATGTTGTTAGGAAAAAATTGAGAACAATTGATTAGGGGTTTAAAATTCCCTAATCTAGGGGATCGGGGATTTAAAAATATCTTCGAAAGTTCTTACGGTATCATCTTTTGACAAAATAAATCTTAAGACGAAGTACATGTGCCCCCAATCCCTCCCCTAGTATAAGCCCATCAAAATATACGTGCGAACTTATGTAAGCCCTGGCCTTACAATCCTAGGTTTACGGCGTGCAAATAAAACTAACCTATCTTAAAAATTGAGGACAAATGATTCATAACTCAGGTATAAATCAGCAAACATTTGAAATTTCTTTTACTCACCCAGTATATGAAGCATGCTCACCATTGTACGTCAAAATTCATGCATTAGCCATACAAAAACATATTTTTGCCTTCTACACACAAATAAATTTTCTTCAAACACATGCAAAAGTTAATCTTAGTATAACTTATCTATATATAGATATTTAGATTAATAAATGTTACTTTTTAAAAACTATTTTAGGTAATAAAACAAGTTTCTTTTAATGTAGCCATAAATCCAAAGAGACGTTCCCACGTTGTTGACACTAAAGTCTGTCCTAACACCGACTTTCAGGCCAGTTTTCCAAAATTGGGTAACTATTGGGAAAACCTTTCACTGCTTCTTGATGTTGCTGTCTTTTTCCTGGCTTCTGTCCCGATCTTCCCCTACGTTACTTCTACACTTTCATAGTCTGAACAGGATGATTCAGTTTACATAAGGCTTTGGCATATGTAAAAGAATGGTCACATGTAAATAAATAGCTATAAAGAACGGAAAACAAAGCACTTTATATACCACGGATTAAAACATGAAATTCAACCAACGAGACCAAGGGTATTTCCTTTCGACCCTATCCATTTCTTTGAGTCTACAAACGAAGAAAATATGGTGTCAAATTTAGAATTCTAAGATGAATAAAATTCGTGTATAATTTCAAATCACTTTTCCTGGCACTTGTCCCGGTTATCCGACCTTCTGTCCTTGTGACCGCTTGTCCCGCCTAGCAGCCATTGCTACGCTAGGTGAGGATTTGACTGACAGCAAAGAATGGTGAATATGTTATAATCAACAAAGAAAGAACAACACATGTTAAAACCCCTTTTTTGTTTTTAATAAGGTTTTTTGATTTTCTTTTTTGTTTAACTTTAGACTATATTTCTTTGATTAAACATAAACATAAACACAAACATTAACGTAAGATTAAAACATAACATAAGCATAAATAAAAACATAAACATAAGATTAAACATACACATATACATTACATATTATTGTGAACATAAAAATAAGTAACCAGCCCAGACGCTCAAATGTAGAATAACACAAGCAGACTTCTGTCCAAAGACTTACGATAATAAATTCATATTTTGCGTTTTATTACAAAAAATAAAAAAACATATTGCCAAATTTCTAATGATTATCGAAACAGAAGTTTCGCGAACAAAACGCATGTTAATGCTCGAAAATAAAACCAGACAAAAAAACGCAACAACAAAAATAATTCAACAATGCACAAATACAAGTAGCGTAAACAAACCAAAATGTTGATATCAAAACAAAAAACTGACACGGAAAATACAATCTCCTTCGTGACGGTGAAAAGATTTTTTCGAGTAGATGTTTGTTTACATTCCATTATGTAAACATATGTCAAGCCGCATCGCTGAAAAGAAATCTTGTTTGCTATATTGCCAAGGCTCCCTTTCATTTCTTAATCGGGTATGAATAAATCTCCAGAAAATCCTTTTAACAATGCATCGCAGATTGCTTTACCAGTTGTATGAAACTTCTAATCTAACCCAAACATTTCGTAATATATTTGGAGCTCCATGACGTATTAAAACCAGATAAAGAATATTTACAAAGAGTAAGTAGTCTAGACAAATTCTGAGGACCTGTTGGCTGTTATATGGAAAAAATTATCCAGGCAAGCCAAGGTTATATGTCATGACGGGAACACAACATCCACACCGATTACGTGTTCGCAGTATCACCACGGGCTTTAGTAGAAGTTTATATTTTGCTCCCACTTGGATTCTTTTTCATGTTGATATAGGATTGACATAGGATTAATTGCAAGTTTTATCATAGATTATGTACAGTTCCGGAACGACTTGTTGAAAATTGTATGGTGTATGCACCCACTCTCCATTTAGCGCCCACTCTCTCTTTAGCGCCCCTCTCCAATTAGCACCCAGTGTATTTCAAATATTGAATAAACACATATGTGTTTTAAACGCCCAAATTCAAAGAAAAGCTCCCTACAGAGTCTGGAACACATAATAAACGCCCGGTAATTTTAAATGAAAGTAATAAAAAAACGCTTCAAATTGTGCTTTCAGAATATGTACAAATCAAAGCAAGCTATTCAGATCCTGAATTCTGACAAGAACAATGGGAAAACAATAGGTAAATTAAGGGAGAACAATAACAAAAACAAGAACAATGGAAAACAAAAGGTTAATTAAGGGAGAACAATAGCAAGAACAATAGGGGGTAAACAATAGGTTAATTAAGGGGGAACAATAGCCTGAGGTTTTCATGCAGATTTTTATCTTCTATGGAGGAAAGGGTTGGAGTAAATTTTCTTCAAGTTCAAAGGGTTGATGTTGCGTCTCGATAACGTTTGGGGGGGGGGGGGAGGGGGCGCGGATTATTTTTAATTTATCCTTTCACCCCGAGAAGGGCCATATAACCCATTAATAAACAACGCGAAAATCTATATTTTCAGGAGTTAACAGCGTGCAGAACGTTACATTGATTTCAAATATTTTTAAGTAAGTTTATCTTTTTAGAATTAAGTTGGTTTCATGTGATTACATAGGATTTGCCTCTTAATTGGTAATAAATCCGGGCCAGAAAGGGTTAAGCCAATCAAAGACAGCAGATATGAAATACTGATCTGCGATTGGTAAGGCAAGTTCTCCCGCGCAGGCCAGTTCTTTAGGTGTAATATTATAAATCCCAGAGTGAGCGAGAATAAGGTGATGGAGAGCAATAATGTATAAGTGAAATTCAGGAATTATGCAATGCTTCTACCTATCACCCTTGACTAACCATTCAATTCTCTAGTTTGCGTATGTATTAGAAACGAAAAATTCCGGCTACTTGGATCTTTTTCAGCTGCCAAGATCTCGGCTGGGATAGTGAGACATGCCAAGGAGTTTTCATATCGTATGTTCAGAAGATCTTAACTATTTTCTGGTCTTTATATCACAAAACAAATCATGGACAGAACTAGATAAAACAAATAAAAAATCAACAAACGTTTTTAAAAACTTACGATTTGATGGTTTCTTCTCGATGCACCAATACCGAAATCCTTCTTTTGCTCTGTCATTTGCTGCAGTTCTTAAATACTTGGGAGGAAGAGATTGGAGTTTGTGATAGTCTCCAGGGACATTTCCATTTAGTTCATGAACAATCCATTCTGAAAATGATCTCACCCCAATATTGCGCAGAGATCCATCAATATCATGTCTGTATTTTAGCAGCTTTTGTTGTCCTAAGAAAATGAGGAAAACAACTGTAAAATGGGAAAATGCTTTTTAGCTTCTATTAGGTCTTTGGCTTTGACTGTGTCTGGAGTATTTAAATTCAAAAAATGAGTGACGGCGTAAAATCTTCAGAAACAAATTTACAGCAATTCCTCTAATAAGCCTCCCGGAGCTCTCATTAAAACAGAACGTTTTTGAGGGCGATTCTATTCGAGGGAGGTGGTTATTCGAGGGGGACGGTTATTTAATATAAAAAAAAACACCATCCTTGGGGGGAATCTTATTGAAAATTTAGTAATCGAACGTTAATTTTAAATGATTTAAAACGAGTAGTTTGACAGATTTTAATTTAAGTATATAGCTACCACACGGAACACACAACTCAACTTTTAGTCTTTAAGGTTTTCTACAGAAATACATCAAATACCTCACGGGAAAATCGCCGAAAAACACTAAATACAATATTGTATAAATTTCATAAACTTATAAAATCAAAAAATATTGTATAAGTTTTTAATTTTTATAAAAAGCTAAATAGAAAATACAGTGGTTTGAATAAGATGTTGGGGTCTTTCCAAGGAGACTATTTTCCACACAGCACCTAATTAAATGCTTACATGCTAAACATTTCCTTTTGAAAATACGTTTTTGAATAGGCATATAGCTATGCCGTCTGAAGAAGTTGTTGCAAATTGGGGGGGGGGGGGGGGCTGTAGCTCCAAAATGATATAAAGCATGGTCTTTACACCTGCTCAGGTGTGGCTGTAAGCTTTCATTTTTGAACTTTGGGAATCGGACCTTATGCTAGTCTTAAACAACAAGTCTTTATTTGCCCACATATGTTGTTATTTTGCTGACAATTTAAAATTCACACCCCCTTTGGAAACGCCCCTACTTTGCTTCTCAGCCAATAACAATTTTTCATCCATTGTATTTCATCCGAGAAATGTTTGTTCGTTAATTGCACTTTCTAGTGGTCATGTAATAAAATAAATTTTTCCCAATTTGAAATAAACAAAATTTAATTAGTTCCTACCTTTGTATTCATGTGGCAAGTGATCTCCACAAAAATTATGAGCTGCTCCATTTGTTCCATAAACTTTGAATTGAACAGACTACATATGAAAGGAATGCAAACGATTTCAACAATGCAAAGTAGTTACTGCATTTCATCAATTAAGAATGCAAGACTGCATTCCCACCATCTGTCAGATTCCCATGTGTGGACATAGGGGGCACTTATTCAAGGGGCTTATTTAAAATCTTCATCTCATTGGGGGGGAGTTTATTAAATGAGGGCAGTTATTTGAGGGGAGGGGGTTAATCAAGTAACTAAGGTAATATCAGAACAAAAATTTGTATTCTAAATGCTCAAAATATGAAATTTATGTCTTTGTTATCAAAGCAATTCTTATTGTTCTCAGGACAATAGAAAATGAATAAAGTACAATACAAAATTAAAATCTTTGCACCTTGTGCTTCATTTTTGCCCAATGATCAGTATTTCCAAAATCTCTAGTGGGTGATGCTGCTTCTACTCTTGACCATTGACTGAGACTAGAAAACGAGAGTATTTATTCATTTAAAAACCAAAATATATAACATTATATAACATTAAACTTAAAGCATCTTTTCAATGTTTTCATTCAAACAAATAGTTATGGTATGGATATCAACAGCATATATTATTATATTTCCAGAAATGTGACTACAGTCGAGTTTGGTTCTGGTCACACCAAATATTTTCGAATTTAAGTGGAGTTCATTTATGGGTTTGTTTGGCTGGAGGTAAATCAGTGAAATCGTGCATTTTGATAAACCAGACAGTGTCTTAATTGGACTGTGGCTTACACAATGTAGCGATGAAATGAAATAAATGACACAATGAAACTGCATAAAAAAAAATATACATTAAGAAAGAATCAATAATGACAGAAATCTCTTGTTGTACTCCAGAGACAGAAGTAAAATGCCACGAAGTTTTCATCAGCTTTGAAAATGTTTCGTTTTTCAAAAAATTGGAAACGCTTTTTTGATTTTTCGATCTTAAAAATCTTTCGATTTATGATGTTATTTTTCAATTTTCTGGATTCTTCCTGTGTTTATAAGTTGCAATAAGCCTAAATTTTACTTTTAGCAAGTGCCTCCCAAAGCATTTTTTTAAATCAAACTTTAGCAGGTGGACTAGAAGAGGTTCCCTCCCCCCTTGTTAAAATCAATCAAGGTGCACCTTTCACACATAACTTACTATGGTAGACGGCCTGTCCTGTCTTTTTGCATCTGGATAGAAGTCATTCTCAAAATCTTTCTTTCCACAATCCACAGAGCAGTTTTTTCTCTTCTGTATACACTTTTTTTTTATGTTTGCAAACATTCACGAACACTGACCCTTGGCAACATTTGTGTCTTCTTTTCCTCGTGAGTCTCGTTTTCGCCTTCTTTTTCTTTCAAACACAAAACAGAAGAAACGCATGTGTCATATTTTTGAAACTAACAAAGAAATACCATTTTTAAGACAATAAGATTTTTTTTACAGGAGGATGACAATTTTTTTACAGGGAATTACCATAAAATCTCCATGACAACGACTGACGCCAGGAAATCATTGGATGTTCATTTATTTAGATGATATGGCCTAATCGAAGAATCTTCTTCCCAAAAGTTGAAGTTTAGACCACAATCACGTCAAACATTAAAATGAAGAACAAGAAGTACCGCTCGTTCTTGGTAACTCCTGCTTTTATAGAAGCAAGGCAAAGAAAGATGGAACATGACTTTTCCAAGGGAAGAGTTTTGCCTGTTGAGAAAAAAGCGGCACCAACAATTTCTTCCCTGAAAATCGTCGACGCTGTTGTTGCAGACGAGGAGAAGGACGGAGCAAGGCCTAAAACATCCGTCTGCAGTGTGGCAGAAGAAAAAAGAAATGGATTTTCACGATCGAAAACGGCACCTTCTACTACACGTTCTGGACACAAACCAAGCACAAGTGAACAACAAAACAACGTGAGTAATAAGTTTGGGGATATTTTCAAAATTATATTTTCAAAATTATGTAAAATAGACTACCATTTATTTTATTAATTGGAAACTATTTATATACATTTTTTTTATAAGAGACTTCATAAGAAACTCACTGGTGAAACCTACATATACCTATAGCTTTTGTATTGTTTTTGTAATGTTTTTACTAAGTGAAAATTGGTCCAAAATTAAGAAACTTTCACTAGTGGAGCCTTTATCCAGGTTTCTTATAAAAGAATGTGTATATGCCACCTTCTTATTCTAATTGGACTCTACTGATGAAGGGCCAAGCCCAAAACGTTTGTGAATTATATTTATAGGCTAAATACGGATATATTTGACATTTAATTATTGCATATTATAATTGTAGAAGTTTGAATTATTTGACAGAAAGAGCTAAATATGAATTTAAAGACAAATAAGATCAACTGCAAACATCTTTAAATGCCTAAAATACTTAATAAATAAACTATTTCAGTTGTCTAAAAAAATGCATATCATTGTAAGATCAACACAGATACATTTGCTACATTTTCACATATACATTTTAGCACTTCCTGTCTTGGAATATCCCAGAAAGGGTTGTATCTGCTGATGGGGCTGCACACAAAGTAAAATTTCCATGCACTGGAAATGTGATAAGAGTACAAGAAGTGCACCCAGGTAAACAAAAATGGTTTGTTTGATTGATGCATTTGAATTAGAGAATTCAAATTAATAATTTAAATAGTGGATACAATTATTTGGAAAACTGGATTTTTTAAGCTTGTTCACTTGGAAGCATCTTTACCAAAAATTAACGAGAGAAAGAAATATATAATCTACTGATTATTTTTAAACTTGTAATGCTGTTCATGAAAAGAGATCTGATGATTATATACTTGGCACACTGGATATCCCAAGAAAGTTTCGACAAATATTTTGCTGAGACAAAACTATTAGTTTCTAAATTAATAAATTTGTTTGTATTTCTAAACCCAACAGACAAGAGAGCGTCCCCTATTCACTTAGAGTCTGAAGGAACAGAAGAGGAGGATAAGTATCCAAACTGTATGCTTCATTAGTTCTTTTAGATTCTTTATTGGCTTACTTCAAATGTTAAATTTGTGTCAAATCAAATTCAATTGATATTGAGTCTCAAACTTGAACAAAATTTTAACTAATCTTTGTACAAATCAATGCCATGGGTGTGAATTTTATCAAAAACGCCTTAATGTTGGGTTAGATATTAAACATTATCCTTAATGCTGGGTGATTCAGAAAGCACAACATTAATTTTGGGTATGCACGGATATTTGAATGTTAAATATGAGTTGGTTTAAAAAATCTCAGTGGCACACTCCCATCGAACTATGGGACATGTACCTCATGGGCTATCATTATATTTGACTTGATTGCAATGTATAAATTGACCTTTAACTGGATGAAACTAGTTGGACGATAACATTATTCAGTGTGAACTAATTAATTTACAGTCAATTTATGCTAATCAACTTCCAATTTATGCCAATTTATGCTATTTACAACTAATGGTAGTTGTAAACTAATTCATTGTTAATTAAAATTATGCAAATTCTTGCAATCACATGGAGTACCCTGTGATCCAAAAACCAAAAAGCTATATCTGTATTTGCAGGGTTGTTGCTCAAAATCTGTCAGACCAAAAATCTCAAAATGTGAATTAATCTGATCACTGTTATTTAATCTGATCTTTCAAGCTTATTTGAAAAACGTTATTATTTGCAGTGCGTGTTTTGACATCAAACTCCCAAGTCGATATAGCAGCAAACAGGTTGTTTTAATGTCAAAACATGGACTGGAAATGAATGGCGTTCCTTTAAATTGACTTGAGACCTCACAGATTCAGGTTACTTTAATTTCAATTTTTGGACATCTAAACGTGATTGCAGATGACTGGATGATATCCCAAACTCTAAGTTTGCCCTTCGGATTTGAGTAAAATTAGAAATAGCCTTGCAAATGGAAATAGTTTATTTTGGATCACCTTGTATATCAAATTGCAACTATTCAAAGTAGGTATAGAAAAGTTTTGAATCATTCAGATTGTTGTCACTCACTTTTTAACAATAAATACGTTCAACACATTTGTATACAAACACAAACAGTATGTGGTTTTGATATTGCTAACTGTACTCTCAAATTATCTACTCTCTATAGTGCCAAAAACAAAAGACCACAATAGAAGTCAAGCTGAATCAAGAAATGTAAGTGTAATTTGGACATATAACTTACGGTTTGAACATAGAATCCTGCTGTCTCGAACTCTTGAGGGGAATGGAAATGTTCTGAAGATAGAGAGTTTTCGAAATAACCAAAGATAGTTCAACACTGAAAGCTCTCAAGGGATATACAAAGCAGCTTGAGTTAACATGGGAGTTCTCTCAAAGGAAATTAACAGAGGCGAATTTTGTAACAATAGTAAAATTGACACGCTGGTTTCAAAGCGATTAACCCTCGAGAACAAAGCGAAACTCTCTTAACTTGAAAATGAAAACATCTCCTCCGCAACATTGTTTGTTTTCGTTTTGCAGTCGAGAGAGTTCAATTTCACTATTGTTACAAAATTCGCCTCTGTTAAGGGAATTAATTTTTTTTTGAGATAACCGAAACACCGAGGCTCTTGGGAAGCTCTCATGGGATAAATCTAACACATGTCGTGTTAACGGGAGTTTGAGAAATTCTGAGCCAGTTGCTTTGTAGATCATGATGAAAATCTCCTCAGGTAAATAAAATGTTCTTTTTTTTAAGAGCGCAAGAGAATTGAAGCCAGACTTTGCAAAGGATTGGTTGAGCAAGATGACGATTGAAGGTAGGGAATCATATCGAAATTGTAATTTAAATTCGCATAAAAATTCAATCTCCATAATATAAAGCAAGCAAACAAGACGATTGCTATATACGAATTGATTCGTTTGAAATTCGTATGCAAATCGAATCAACTTTGTGTGCAATTAGTATAAAAATCGTAACTCTGATACAAATCGTAAGCAATTTAAATGCAATTCATTTAAGGGAAAGATTCCTCAGACTCAGATTTCAAAAACAAGAAATATGATCAACAAAGATGCACGATTATCTACATAAATCACAACATATGATTATTGTTATGTTCTTATAATAAATGTGTATACCTGGTGGACCAAAAAGTTGTTTCCTCGTTTGCAGGGCTATATTTTAAACTGTGCGAGTTATCAAACAATCGTAGATACATAAAAAGACGGACGCAGGGCAAACTTAGATTTTAAAGTATCATGCAAACCTCTACGACAGCTTTAAGGCATCGAAATTCCGAAATGGAAACTGCCTCGTTCTTCTAGTTTTACCTTCGACTCGAGAAGATCGCCGTTAATTCCAGTCCACAAACTGTTCTGCCTGGCATTGCTCGCGCGAAAAATCACCTGTGAGTTTTGAAACTTTCCTTTGAATAAATATGAATTCACAAGTCCCAGATGACTTTTCAGGCTGGCAGTGGGCAGGTCATTTTGGCCTCAGTTAAAGCTGAACAGTTTACGGACTGGAATTAATGGCGATCTTCTCGCGCCAACTATTATGGCGATCTTCTCGCGCCATTTTCCTGGTAGACCCGGTGGTACTGAAATGTATATGTCTTAATTTGCAGATAGAAGAGTGGCTGAAGGGTTACTGAAGACACCTACAATGAACATACGGCACTCTAATTCGGTGAAACCAATACTTTTCTTCTCAAACAGATCAAGGGAGAGCAATGCGTCAGCAAGTTCTTCACGGACAGAAAGGTGTGTAAGCATGTGTAGGGTTGTTAAATTAAAACATCCAACGAACGAAACCATGATAGACGATACTGTAATTCCTCGCATATAAGAAACCAAATTTGTCTATAAGAAACCAGGGTATTGTTTCATAAACAGTAGGCTATTGTTTTACCCATTGTTTTTTTTAAAGAATCAGCGTGATCTTTCTTGTATGTCCGTTTCTTATTCGCGGGGACTTACCGTAACGCTAGAGATATAGCAGTAGGGAAATTTTCAGCGAAATTCACCGCGTTTTTTAGGAATTCTTACCGCTAGCTTTTTTCAGCGCAATCGTCTATTTGCATTGCAATTTTTGGGAGAAGTGATTCGATGATTTCTAAAAGAACATCAGTATTTCAAGCAAAAAGAACATCAATGCAGTAGATCCCCGCTATCAAGAAACTGCGAATTAGGAAACTGAGGCTCAAAATATTTAAGAGAACAATAGAAGAACAACAAAATGATTTAATAAACAATGAGGCTAAAGCCAAATATCCAGTTTCTTAATGGCGGAGATCTACTGTAAACTGCAACCTCTCTTGAAAATTGATAGCTCGTCTTTCGTCTCATACAACGTTTAATATCTTTGCTTGTTATGTGCGATTTCATATTCGTAGATAGATTTTGAAGTGCTTACACACTAATTTGACTATTTTTACCCCTCCCCCTTGTACGCTAAAACAAAAGAGGAAGCTGGCAATAACAATACTATTTACGCTTTCGGTTTACCCTCCCCAGTGCTGTACGTACGGAGAGAGTAGCCCCCCTCCATGAAAATGTTTCTGGTGTAAACGTTTCTGGCTTTAGAATGGTATCAACGGATATAATTCACAGAATGGAAGCATTATGCATTTCTCGCCTTTAGTCAAAAGTCGTGTTTTTGGTGTGTTTGGAATGGAAGCATTATGCATTTCTCGCCTTTAGTAAAAAAGTCGTGTTTTTGGTGTTTTGGAATGGAAGCATTATGCTTTTCTCGCCTTTAATCAAAATTCGTGTTTTTGGTGTGTTTTCTTCGTTTGAAAAGACTTTAAAATGTCGATTTGTCTTGCAGGTCAAGCGTGTCAACAATGTCATGTAGGACAAACATTCTGCACAGGACATCAAGTGTTGCATGGAGACGTGATGGCGAATGGCTAAAGCCGACCAAACGATCGTACCAAACATGGCACGGATTGCCAACACACCAAGTCACGAATAAAGTATCAAATATTGCTGCTTCGTACATGCGTCCACATAAAGTTACGGATCCAACCTACGTCATACATCCTGACTGGGGTTGCACTACATAAACTATGCTACAATACAGTATTTTGAAGCGGACTTTTTTGACAAAAAGTTGCATATTTTTCTTGAAAAAAGATGTATGGTTGATCCATTAAACATTCAAATGAAGAACACAAGGATGTCTACTTCGTACTACTTTGAAGTAGATTAGCAATTATTGTGTTCTTCACAATGGTTCATTTTATTGATAATTAATAGTAGTTTTGTTCTTCACAATGATAGAATGATAAATCTTTTGACAATTAGCAATGGTATTTTGTTCACAATAAAGTCAGTGCTGAATCTTTTTTTCATAAAATTCTTTCTTGCTCCCAATGATAGTTTTCTTGAAAATCAGCCAAACCCCCTTTTTTACCAATTGTATCACAATGATGTCATTGCTCAGTGTAATTCACCAATAACATTCAAATGTTATCTGGATCAACTTACATTAACAGAACAAGACTATCTATACATTATATTTTATTTGTACTTTCAATATTCTGTTATAAAACGCGCCGGTGGCCCAATACGTTTTTAAGGAGATTCATAGTTGATAGTTTTATTTTTGCTTAAATTTTACTTAAAATGCTTCAATTTATAGTTTTACACTTTGTTTTCCAAAATCTACCCGACAATCACAAAGTTATACTGAATGAAACCAAAAATAAAGTATTTATGCTGCTGCAATCTGCTGAAAATGTTACCACTCAGCTTGAAGAGCTACCACTCGATGTATCACAGAATGAAATCGATTTTAATCTTCTTTTTCTTCATTATAACAATATGTATATAGCACTTCCTAACATTAACTCGGATATTACTCAATAGATTTGGCAAGCAAGATAGATTTAACTTTACTTTGTAGCCTCTCGCATCAATGTCAGAGGCGGTGAGCAGTTTTACAAACGTCGGGACATCTTTTGGGCCGCCCTGTATTTGTTATGTAGATTTTTAAAGATTTTATTGCTGGATATAGATAATTTGAGATATTGTATATCTGAAATCGTCGAGAGGATAAAATTTCGGATGAAATATTTTGTTTTTGTTGACTTATATCTTACTATAATTTATGTTTGATAAAAATAATTTAATGTTTATATTTCAGTGGCGACTTCAATTCACCATTCCGAGCTGTCAATCAAATTCTCACCTAGCGCAGCAACTGCTGCTTGGTTGGACAAGTGGACAAAAGGACTTGACAAAAGGTCGGAGAAGCGGGTAAAATGACAAGCGTAAAAGGATTTGACAGCTCGAAAAGTGAATTGGCTTCAACTTTACGTCTGATGTATTAGTCATCAACATCATCGCCGAGAAAGCAAAAGTATTGGAAAATTAAATATCTACACTAGGTCACGATAAAAATCATGTAATAACCTGTAAATGTTTAAAATTAAACATGGTTTGATCTAGAAAATTATATTTTTGAATCCTCTAAGGGCGCTTTTGAATTATAAGCGTGCTTCCTGAGGGTGCTCTTGCGTGATAGTACGTGCAATTCGACTTTTTATGGAACTACCTGGAAAAGAGAATTTGATATTTTCTCCAATACTTCTGCATCGAAGGTACCACAAATGTATCAATTGAAAGTAATTTCCAATAACCACTACAGCACATCGTGGTCCCACAGAAAAGGAAAAAGCGCAAAAAATTAATTTTGTGTATTAATAAACTTATCTAAATCTCTAATTCTTTTCGAAAAGGGAAAATACATACTTAAGCTAGAGTACATACTACTAGCCTGTGTACAGCCCAGGGCTGTTTTAAAGGACTCTGAGTGGGGGAGGGGGCAAGCTATTGTTCTGATGAAAAAGGGACAATAGCCTATTATCAAAAACAAAGGAATGTGACACTGGGGCTAGGGGAGATTTGCCCTCCAAGTTATTATGTTAAAAGAGCCCCTGGTACAGCCTCGATCTTACAAAAATCGCTTGATGCTACACGTAGGCTAATACATGCTTTATATAATCTGCTGTTTTTCTTACCCAGATTGGGCCTCTGAGGCCCAAAAAATTAATTTTAAATGTCATGTTGAAATTTACAATCTTCACTTTCAATGCCAGGTGACACAAAAACGGCAAAATCATGCAAATTTGATGTGTTATCAATCGTGCTTTATTTTGCGTAGGAATTTCTTATAATTTCTTTTGTCACAATGTTAAATATCGTAGTAGTTCCTTAAACTCAATGAAAGTATGAGCAACCTGGTCTTGATGCATGTTACCACTAGGTTCCGAACAATCATCAACAAATCTGTTCTTTTTTTCATTCCCATAACTCGATGTTGTACAGAATCATTGTGCGAAACAATGGTATGCTCTAATAAATCAAAGAAACAAATTTTTTGGCCGAAATTATAAAGTTATTATGTTGTAATTAAGTCGTAATCACGTGATCACAGCAATGGATTCTTGAATTAATTGGGTCTTTCTTATGGTTGCTGAAAAATTAATTTTTAATATTATTGGTGATTTTTCCCACGTGTTTTCTGTATATTGTTTGCGACGCGCCAATCAAAACCCTTCGTCCATCCTAACCAAGAGCACTTTTTACAATTTTTACCAAGAGGCTTGTACAAAGATGATAAACATTAAGACAACACATCTGTATTATAGCAGCATACAAGAACGATTTAAGGACGATTATATTGTGTTTTTAGTTTCTTCACAAAACAACCTAAAAGTGTAGATTACTTAAAAAATATGACGTCTTCCAATATGCGCGAAAACATAATTGTCCTCTGGTATCTAAGTTAAAAAAGCTAAATTAAAAGTAACAGGTATTGTATACAAGGCATTCCAATTCTGGAACGATACTGCGTAGGTTGAGCATGAATACGCTATATGATTAGCTCGATGGATTGCGATGAATGTATTTAAAACACTTTTAATTTCAATGGTTTTAAATGGGGATAAACGTGTTTACGTATGTTCCGTCGCACGTTTCACAGTTTGTTTTGCTTCAAGTTACATCAAAAATCATGGAAATATCTAAAGAAGTTGATGATCAGCACAAGGTTATAGCTTAATTTATAAATTTGCCTGGAAAACAGCGTTTCAGAGCGCAACGCATTTACCTCATGAAAATATGACGTTTTGCGTTGTTTGCCATTAGTCAAAATGCTCAAAAGTTAATGAGCAAGAAAAGTTAATGAATCATTGCATTCAAAAGCCAACCAAAGCCTGGTTAACTATTACCCCAAAAAAGTGTTGTCTTTTGTTCGCTACAACTGAAATACTATTATGTAATAATATAAGTTAACTCATAACCCCCTGAAATAATTAATACTCGTATACAAATCTCTTGATCAGCGAAATTTATAGGGGGATAGTATGTGTACAAATTTGATAGCAGTTTCGATATTACCCCCAAAAAAGTGTTGCCTGTTGTTCTCTACAACTGCATTACTATACTCAACTCGTTACCCCCTGCAAATAATTAAAACTCCTATATAAATCTCCTGATCAGCCAAATTTAGCAGGGGGATAATCTGATGGCAGTTTCGCTCATTGCAAGAAAATAATATGTGTATATTTTGAAAGAATTTTTACATATCTACAGAAAAGCCTTTTAAAAAACCCGCTGACACGATAGAACAACAGAAAATATTTGTAAACAATAGGGCTCAATCTGAAAAATCAGTTTCTTATATGCGGGGCCTGTAATTTCAGTACCCTCTGCAATTTCTTCAATTTGTTCTTTAGTCTTTAGGAGGCAGTGGGTTAACGAATCTGACTTAAAACTAATACATGCTAAACCTACCTATTCCGGAAGAATACTAGATGGATTGTGCTTGAATAAGTTAGTAGGGTCATACTTTTGCTTGAGTTTCAAAAGTCTGTTTTCGTTCACTTTTAGTTTAACTGGATCAGCTATCATGGCGTGTGCATCTAGTTTCCTGAACATGCCATTGATCACGTTGTATATTTTCTCGTAACCATCTTTTTGAGCTGACGACCCAACAGCTCCGACCCACCAGCTAAACAAAAATAAATGTAAATACAAATGAACAAGGAAATCACAGCAACATAAAGTGTACAACAAGAAAGGAAACTTTTGTCCCTGGGTGGGGGCATGTGCCGCTGTGGAGGTTTTGTAATTACCCTATCCCTGAATGTAGCTCTAATTTCGACGCCGAATCCCGAAGTTTCAAAAATTTTCAAATATGGTGAGTAAAAAAGCGAAGTTGTTTTGGCGCTCTGTACTTTTGCAAGGAGACAGCCAATCAAACTCATTACAAATTCATCTGGTCAAAATCGGTAACTCTGTGATTTGTTTATACACGCAAACATTTGATTGTGATTTTTTTGTTCACAATGCTCATTTGTAAGAATTCTTGAATATAGGGCAAACTTCTAACAAGCCTAATCAACTTTATAGCTTTGCAGTAATTGTGACAGCATGTGCAATCCAGGAGAAAATGAAATATTACGCATGGATAGGTTCTCACAATCAGAAGCATTTTATCAATTTCCATTTTTAGCTGAAATGTTTTAACGTTTAAACATCCAAGTTAGCTTCTTGGAAACACAACGGATTTTCAATGAACTTCGTGGGCGTTTTCCTTTTAAAGCTACAGAGAGCGAAAACACCTCCTCATTTTATTGCTCACCATGTCCTAGTTTGTATTTTTACTGACTTATTGAGAACTTGGAGGCATTCATCTGTATTCTTGGGGTATGTAATAGATTGTTTTCGTCTCCAAAAGGCATGCGTTCTACAAGTATCTCATTATTCCACCTCCCACAAGCATTGCCACTTAACATTCATTTGATAACCACGTAAAGTTTCGAAATCAAGAACCATGCTGAGTGTTGGTGGTAATATTTTAATATGCCTCAAATAAAAAATACCCATTCCAAGAGAGGATGAGATAGTGACACATATCCATATCGACGCTTATTCAACTATTAAAATATTATGGATCATATTTTTGGATTGATACATCAAACAGTTCCATCAACAGGAGTGTTCAAATATTTAACAATCTTTAGGAACAACAAGTATATATAATATAACATATCATGCTTGCTACTTACTTAGCATTTCTAAACATAAATGGTGATGACTCTTGAGAGATCTCTTTCAGTGCTCCACCAAGAATAGAAAAATAAACAGTCGTACAGTAGTTATCCTTCACATTCAGCGAAGACAAAGAATCAATCACAGTGTCTATGTATTCATCAGACAGCTCTAAAATGTAAAAAATATGAACGCGTAAAAATATAAACTTCTTGAAAGTAATTAGAACTAAAATTCAATTTATTTATTCGTAGAATACCATTAACTACTACAATGGGCATATTGTAAAAGGAAAAATAAAATAAATATGTATTCTACACGACCCAAGAAAAGCATACAGTAGCTTAACCAGCCCGGGCCGTAAATTAAAATGTAAAATAACAAAAATGATTCTACTGTCTAAATATATGATAACATGAATATATAGCCGCAACAATTAAGCAAAATTACGATGATGTTAGTAACAAGTAGTTGGCTAGATTTAACAATGGTGGCTAGATTTAACAATATTTCCCCTGATTGATTGGCTATATTTAACAATGCATTCCACTGCATTTTGGTGAGCACTAAAATACCATTCAGCATGATCTGCAGGAGAACTTTTCAAACTTCAATTCTTGCGTATTTACTTAATGTTATTTCTTTAACCTACATTTTATTTTTCAATGTGCGGCCTGGCGTGTTCAGGGTGCAATATGGAATTTCAGATATGAATTATAAGTATTTTAAAATATGAATTATATTGTTTTCTATGTCTCGTCCTGGATCAAAACATTGCCTTAATTAATTAGAAATGCATCAAAGAGTGAAAGAGGTTCACGAATTTCTTTAATCCTGGCCCATTGCTAAAAAGGCAGGGAATACAGTAAGGCCCAGCAATCCACCTTTTTCGAGAAAAATCTGCCATGATGGAAATTTGTCAAATTTTTTAGATATTGAATTTTTGATTCTTGAATCAGATTCTTCAAGCAAAGTTTAATATGAGAACCAATTTTACTTTTCTACATACTTTTTTGTCAAAGTTACAGCAATAGAAAGATTTCAAGTTTATGAGGAATCTGACTGCAAAAATTTTGTTCTAACATCATTTTCAAAGCTCAAATTTTGATAAAAATTCAGGTAGAAATGCAGTAACTGGTTTTTAGACTAAATTTTGTATACAGAATCTAAATCAAGAATCAAAAATACAAATTCTTAAAATTTCGATAGCTTTCTATAATAGCAGACTTATCTCGAAGAGGTGGATTAAGCAAATGGTTCGTAGATTGAGCCTTACTGTTTGAAAATAATTTATATCGTTTTCATATTGTTATTTTGATAAAAGGAGCCTACAAGTATCTTAAAGGTGGTTTCTTAAAATGCGGGGCCTTACTATATGGCCTTACTATATAACGGAAAACGTTGTAAGGAGGTAAGGACAGGCATAGTTTTGTAGTATTTTTTATCTTTTTTACAGTTTTGTTTTGAAATAATTTTATTTTCACCCCCTGCGATAGGAAAATTAAGATATGATTTGCTTGTTCATTGGAACTAAATCCAGGTAAAAAGTTGTTGAAACAACCTACAAGATACGACAAAGTTTACATTGCATTGGTCATTACATTACATCGGTTAAACAAACCTTAGACTTGCTCGAAGTCTATTCCGTTTCGTTAAACGATAAATAATATGTAACTGCGGAGGAAAATACTCTGCGGAGGAGAGGTCAATACTCCGCAGGGTATTTTCCTTTGCAGTGAAATAGTCTAAACAAACCCTGAAGGAAGTGACCAGAACTTTGATAGAAGTTCAAACCAGGTTGATACATAGAGTCACATGATTGCTGAAAAACATCATACGATACTGGCTTGACATTGTTCAGCAGCGGTACACATGGACATGACTGCAACATCATGTTGACAACCTTACTACCTTCTACTAGGTCACCAACATAGATGACGCGATAGAACACCTGAAAGCTGGGAATATAAATATAAAGAAATGCATTGAGATTGAAAAGTTCAGATAAAAAGTTTTTAAGATGAAACGAACAACAGTGCGAGTGCGTGCGAATCCATAAAATGGCGGGGTCTCGTATCAAACCAAAAACCGAAAATTTGATTGGTTATCTTAGCAACAATCACGATCATCGTCCAACCAAAACAAACAAGATTCTTAACAA
>JAYJMH010001012.1:0-29772 GCA_036873815.1 Phacellophora camtschatica
TATATCACTGTGAACGAATGTGAACTATCTAGAATTTTGTCATTATAAAGCTAACGTTTTTTTCGTAGAGGCAAATCCCGACAAGTTTAAAAATCGATTTCGAAATCTGGTTTTCTATGGAAAGGTATGTTCAACGTTATATATGAGTTTTCATTTTTTTTCTTGAAATTGCTTTATTCATTTGAATCATAGAACTTGATATCGTAAATCTTTTTCATGTGTACCAAAACTTGGCAAAGGAGCATTTTGAAAAATGTAAGGATAGAAATCCGATTTGTCACCCTAAAGATTATATTTCACATCTTTCAAAGCAACGTTGCAAACCACGACTAACGAAATTTGTTAAGGGCATTCGTGGGTGTGAAATCTATTTTATTCTGGTTCTATTTCGCAAACAAAAAAGAAATTGTTGTTGCATCATTGGTTTTTTGTTGTGCATTTAATTGTGTATGATTTTTGAATATTTCAGGCCGGAGGAAGGCAAATGCTTCAAAGTAAATTCAAAGATCTACACAGATCAATCGACTGTCTTTTTGTAAGTGTTCTGATAATTCTTTTTTTGAAAATATATACTTCCTCTTAAAATTGAAAATTATATATTTATACAAAATACACAGCATATATACTGGGTGTTCCAAAAAATACAGCTTTCATCAAGGCTGGCGCTGCGAGTTTCACTCAAATTTATTCTAAAAAAACAATTTTAAAAATATTTCTTGGTAGTCAACTTAACAATTGATACCTAGTTTGTTATTGTTTGTGCATCGAGAGTCGAGAAATTAATTCTGAAAGTTCAAATTTGCCTCCCTAACCAGAGGTCTATATTTTGGTCTAAACTGTGTCTTTGACTTGAATTGGTCTAAACTTGGATTTAATGGTGCTTAGAAACACACTCGGAAAGAAACCCAAAAACTGAAAATTATATGCTTATGTATGGATGCAGCCGCTATGAAGTACTTTCGCTTTCTTCTGCATTTTTACCAAAAATCTACCGTAGGCCGAAATTGAAACCTCTGGCTTTGAGTGGGACGCAAATTTGAACTTTAAATCTTATATAATACCTCAATTCTCAAATGATTAACATCAACAAACCACATTTCAAATAGCTTCATACAGACATATAAATTACAAGTGCAGTTTTATCATAAATATAGATTCCGTTTACACTAGAGAAACCACATCCGATTTGACGCATAGAGCTTCACGTTTACACAGTATTATGTCAAAGTCGTTTGCGTTTACACGTGAACAGATTGGACCTGATCTTGCCAAAATATTTCATAGAATTTTACATTTTTTGCAAAATATCTTACTTCGATGCAACGTAATATGAATTGAGACATTGGTAAATTTGTTGCCAAGTGAGTGATTATTGCCACGTCAATATAGGCTATGGCGCATTTTTTTTAACTCATGGATACATATGCTGCTTTGATAAATTTATAATTTTATGAATTCAGACTTTTAACCCTTTCACTCCTGGAAACTCGCCCTACGCCCCATTGACAAACAACGTTAAACTTCATATTTTAGGATGTAAATGCGGGTAGAACTTTACGTTCATTTAAGACATTTCAATGCGAGTTTATCATATAAATTATGTTGGTTTGTATGTGGTAACCCTGCTAACCCTGCAAAATGCGGTAACCTTGCTAACTCTGCTAACCCTGCAAAATGCGGTAACCCTGCTAACCCTGCAAAATGAGGTAACCCTGCTAACGCTGCAAAATGCGGTAACCCTGCTAACCCAGTAAACCCTGCAAAATGCGGTAACCCTGCCAAAGAACGTTTGCATAGGATTTGCCTGCCTAGCAAAAATAAATCTGGGCGTGAAAGAGCTTATGATTACGTCATCATAGTTACTGTGTATTTTTGCAGCTCTAAGATTAACAAATGACGTTTAGATATTGTCTGTAGCACTATTTCATTGACTAAAACCCATATGCAGATATTTATTTTCACATCTTTGCATTGCTTTTATTTAATTTTAGTGTGATGGCAGAGATCTAACGGAACGGATACACGAATTGAAACCAGTGTGCATATTGTTTCTAAATATTTCCAAGTAAGCAGTTATCTTCATTCAACTCGGATTTCAGATGATGTTCCTTTTTTCTTCTGATTTCACATGATGTCTTTATCTTAATTTACCGTACAGTGCCAATAGGGATGTACGTTTAAGCTGCCTGTAGTTGAGCGTAGCATAGACCTGGCTTGCAAATTAAAAAATACGTTCTCTGATTCGATAAATTTTGCTTTTCTTATTGGCTATTCAATTGGAAGGTTATTGTTTTTACATTATTTGGCTATATCTGCTGGAAATTTTCTGCTAAAAGTACAACGATTGTGAAATTTGTTGGTAGATCCAAAACTTACTGTGGCAACATTTGTTACCAAGACAACAGAAATGCACCAGTGTAGCTCTCTGCTAATAACCAGAAATGAAAAACATTATAAACTTACGCGTTTTATCGTCCTTATTGTATTGTGTTTAATTTACGATTTCAAGAGGGAATAGGAATTTGATCAGTGAATTTTTTCAAATTCTTGACTCCCAACTCAGCATTGGAGCAAGCATCCTGTTTTAATGTCAAAACATGATTGACTGTGTCTTCGCGTCGACTTTTAAAGCAGGTTAGGGCAGTTTCAATTTAGAGTTTTCGATAGCTAAATGTGGTCGCAGATGACTGGATGATACACTAAATTCAATGTTTCCCTCTTTGTCGTTGTTTTTTGTTTTGAGTACAATTTTTGATTTGTAGCCCTCCACATTTCGAGGAATAACCCTGCTATATTTTTTTTGTCACCTGGCATATTAGTTTATTTATATTACTGCATCCTTTAATTATTTGCTTTATTTTGTAAAATAGATTATCTTTAGTTTTTAGCGAGTCTTTTTACGGAAAAAAGGTAGACCTGTATATTACAGGACTGTATATATACATGCAAGTATTCAGGTGAACAGTTTGTACTGCATCCTTTAATTATTTGCTTTATTTTGTAAAATAGATTACCTTTAGTTTTTAGCGAGTCTTTTTACGGAAAAAAGGTAGACCTGTATATTACAGGACGTCAAAGGGTTGAGTCTTGACATAAAATGATTGAATTATTGTTTTCAGGTACAGTGCTGGCACGTCACCTTGGGGACATCCGACGGGCGAGGTGAATTTTGTGAACAGTTCAGTTTCGTATTGACTATTTATATAACACTCAAATGATATATAGTTTTGACCGTTTTTATGATAACTGTAATATTTTTTTATATGATTGATTTAAACACATTTCTAACAATAAAAATATATGTATGTATTCTACATGACCCAAGAAATGACTAGTTCATCAAGCGTCGGCAGCTAAAAGTGATAACTGAATAACAAAATTAGTGTATAGTATATTATTCTAGCGAGTAGCAGGAAATAACAGATTGATTATTTTTTAAGAAAATAATATCAGTATGTATACGACATAATCCGTTATGCTACAAGATATTTTGTGGAAGAATGCTAGAAAGTTTTAACGATCACAGTTTTTTTTAGAAATTTGATAAGTGAACTTGATAGGTTTATAAATAGGTTTTGGAGGAGTATATTTTTAAAGTAATATTAAGAAAAGGCCATTCACTCATCAAACAGTTGGCTGCAGACCGGTTTCGCCCCCATGTCAGAGCTCGTGAATGCAGCTGGCCAGACTGAACGAGGACCAACACCCAACTAGAACAGTTTTTTTAAAGTTTATCTTTGTTTAGCTTTTAATTGGAAATTAACGTATTTCAGCGAATATATAAGTGGAGAATGCCATTGTGTTCTACAAGATACTTGATGATGGGGTCTAGGAAATCATTTTTAATATCGAATAATGATTTATTTGTTTCAAAACAGTCCTTTAAAACTCTACCCCCCCCCCCTCCATGTAAGTGCTATCCAGTGATCCCTTGCCCGAAGTCTCGTGCTATTCGCAAAACGTGGCCCAACAAGATGGATAATCCTTCCCCACCCTCCATCCATTCTAACTTCCTCTTGGCCCATTTCTTTGTATTCCCTCTTCTCGCATTGGCCTATTCGTCAGAGTGACAGGTGCATTGCCGGACGGCCGGGTTGGTTTCAACCTTTCTGTCAATCGCCGATATAAACGATTGTTTTCTGCAGGCTCTAGGATGATGCAGTACACGCTCATTACCTGTATATTCTGGGCCATGGAGCAGGCATTAACGTTCATTAATTTCTGTTTCAGGATTTCCTGCCACAAAGTTGCAGCGATGGGTACGTTGAAGTCATTGGATTCACCTCTACATCCATGGTATGATGATACGTCAAATATTTTATATTTTAAATAAGAGGCTTTCATACAAAATTTAAGTTTCATAACATCTACTCCGTAACATAACATAACATTTAATTTTCATAACATAGCATAATATAGCATAATATTTTATCACCTTCCTTGTTTACGCAATGCGGTTTGTTACACAATGTGGTTAATTGCACTGTGCGGTTAATCAATTACACAGTGTCGAAAAAACGTATTTTACAAAGGTTTTTACTGGTTTTAATTTTTCACTGGTAATAAAACATATTCAATTACAACATATCCTTAAGGATGCCGAGCTATGCTTTGGTGCTTTTTTTAAAGTACTGTGTTGGTAAATCTTTCACTGGACTTTTTTCTGGATTTTTTTAGACTGGTTTTACTTTTCTCGTATCAGCCACAACGAGGAAGATGTATATAGCAAATTAAATATCTTTGTTATTTTGCACGAAAGTATAAACTCGAATAGAGAATTGTAGTTTTGATGCTGTTCTTGCGGGATATGGTTTGATATTCCAGTTGTGTGAAATGGTTTGGTATTGGATTGGTGTGATATGGCTCGATATTTTACTTTTGTGGTATGGTTGATGTGTATGGTTTGATGTTCTAGTTATGTGATATGGTTTGTATTGAATTATTGGGATATATTTTGATATTTTACGTTTGTGATATTGTTTGATATCACATATATCTGCATGACATATTTTGATATTCGTGTTGTGTGATATGGCGTGATAAAGGATGGCTAGAGGGATCTAGTTTGATATAATAGTTGTATTAAATGGTTTATTATTCAAGTTTGGTATTGGTGTAATATGGCTTGATATTTTACTGGGGGATATGGCTTGATATTATGTTTATATGATATGGTTTTATATTCTATAGTTGTGTAATATGGTTTGGTATTGGTGTGATATGGTGTGATACTTTACGTTTGTGATATGGTTCGATATTATATATACCTGCAAGACATATAGTTTGATATTCTACTCGTGTAATATGGCTTGGTATTGGTGTGGTATGCTTTGATATTTTACATATGTGATATGGTTCGATATTATATATATCTGCTAGACATATAGTTTGATATTCTAATCGTGTGATATTGTTTGATATTGGTGGTGTGATATGGTTTGATATTGGTGTTATATGGTTTGATATTGGTATGATATGGTTTGATATTTTACTTCTGTGATATGGCGTAGTATTGCTATGATATATATTGTTTGATATCATTGTGAACTGACATCTAACTTTTCTGTTTAAGGTTGCTAATCAAGTTGGTGGTCATGGAGTTCGTATCGATCAGTGCAGTCAAGCTATTATTATTACGAATAAATCAATTGCCATGCAAGTTGATGGAGGTAACATCAAATATAAACATTCAGATTTGATTTGATTTCTTTCTTATCAGGGAAAATCACTGAAAATGAATTCAGCCAAACAGAACGTAATGGTTGTATGGTAATTTTGGGCATATCTCGTTGTGCATAAATGGAAAACATTAAATTATGATGATAAAAAAAACTATGAAGTAATTATTGCTTCAAAGACCTAATTTTGAGCTATACTCATTCAAACGCTTTCTAACATTGCGACAAATTTTGGCATCAAAATCAAAGTTTGTTTTAATGAAATGTCTCTCGCGAAAGTGATTACCCAAAATAGTAACTAGTTATCATTTAAAGGGAAGTCCGTCCTTTAATGGCTCCTTTAGGAGTTTTTTATAATTATTTTGTTTTGTTTTTTTTAGAACCCTGTCGACTAAAAGCTTCGCGAATTCACCTGAAACAAAGAAATCAATTTAATATGATTTTCAAGAAAAAGGTTTGTATACATGTATTTATAGTTTTAATTTAAGATGTTTCTTGATAAGCCGATTTTACATTGTATTTTTTGAGGCAGAAACGAAAATTTATTTATAGAAATACAATACCTAATACAGAATACTGTACTTAATGTAACCCAAGTAAGGCATAGCTTATCTATTTTGGGGCACGTATCACAACAAGTAATATGAGGTATACACATAAAAATTCTAATCTACTAACAATAATAACCAAACAACACTATTAATTGATACATTTAAAATCAGATCACGAAGTATTACGTCAATATAAAATAATAATTCATTCTAACAGATAATTGTCAAAGGTATGTATGTGTAGAAAATATTAATAGTTATTAATAATATATAGGTTTCATTAACGATACAGCGTTTCGTTGAAGATTTTGGCACTAAAAGCTGATCTGAAGTAAAGGGTTTTAACAAAGGCAATATAAAGCACACAAGCCTTCACTCACGAAACTACTTCCATTTTCAAATTTTGAAGTTTTTTCACAATAAACTGCTTATAAGAAACTTTTTGCATTTTTACGGGGCATTTATTCTAGAGAGGGGGGGGGGGTGCTTATTCAAATCGGAAATTTCATGGAAGAGTTTACTGGTTGAAGGCATTTATTTGATGAAATACAGTGTATTTAAAAGTTTTCTGAACACAAAATATTTAGCCGCTTTGATGGTTCGTGAACGAAGTTTCTTTTATGGCAAAAATGATTTTTATGAATCATCGTTTTATGCTTGTTCTCAAGGCAATCTATTATTTATCACTTACTGTTATACCTTTTTATAGCATCAACGACTGTACGCATGTCCTGAAGTGTAAGTATTGAATTATTATCTTTGATGCATTTTTTATTTACCTTTTCTGGACCTTTATTGCGTTCTCGTTGCATTATCTATATTTTCATATTTCGTAATTTTTGCAGTAACTTAACTGATAGCAAGGTTCAGCTAAGCAGTCGTTTCATACAATACAGTTTTGTTGAAAATGTGTATGACCGAAGAAGGCTGAAAGTTATATGTGCCTGTGGCTGTATGAATTTTTTGTTGACGATTTGTTTTTCTTGGACCCTGCTTTTACAGTCGTGCATTTCTTTTTGAGCAAGTATTATTTTGTAGTACCGTAAGAGCTATATTTAGCCCCCCCTCTGTTAAATTTCTTTTCTAATTAGCCCCCCCCCCTTTTTTATGGCCAAATTTGAAGAGCAAGACTCGCATAGTCAAATTGCAAATTTCCGTTTATGTTTGAAACCGAAAAAGTTTTTTCAAAATTTCGTTCTTACATTAACTATTGGGGGTTTGAAACACAATAGCTCATAACTAGGCTTTCAGTGCAGTAATTATCTCAAGCGTCTTTCAGGTTATTAAAATTAAAACAGTTTCTGATATTATTTTTGGTTTCTATAATGATTGCTAAAAAAGGATTTTTAAGGTTAGGAACAGCATCATTTAAATACTTGGGCAATTTTTCAAACTTCTTGACTTTTTTATTGACATGGTGTCAAACAATAAAGCTATGCCCTTGTCGTTAGAATGATGCGTGCGTGCATATCGTCTGGAAAAGTTGAAATAGATTTCTTCCGAAATTGTATCACTTACTTCTGATTAGATTTTGATTTTATCGTTCTGTTTTCTTCCAGGTCACTTGTGGTAGCATCGATTCGAAATTTAAAAATAAATTATCTAACATTTGCACAATATGAAAAATTAGTCAGATATAATGTCGAAGAACTTAAAACAATAGGTGAGCAATTTTTTCTTTGATAAAATTTATAATTTTAAGTTCGCAGTTTGTTATTATATATACATTAGTTTTCTCATAGTTTTTATGCTGTTATATTATGTTATATTCCTTATAATTATGACGTTATTTCCTGTCATTTAATTTTCATCATCACGTATGAAAATAATTTGTATAAATTGCGTTCGTTTAAAATCATGATTTTGTTCGTGTTCGTGTTCGTGTTTGTGTTGGTGTTGGTGTTGGTGTTGGTGTTGGTGTTGGTGTTGGTGTTTGTGTTTATAATTGAGCCAATTTCTTTTTCTTTGTGCAGTATTCAGCTTATTTTTCCAAAAGGCGACGAAAATTAACGTCTTCACGTCGCAGATTTAAATGATGCCCCATTGGTACAAACAATTTTTCCAAGTTCATTCTTTAAATTTTAATTCCAATTCTTTTTCCTGTTGTACTCGTACTCGAAGTTGTCCTGAGTCTAGACGTCCCTATTGCTCCTTGAGGACACAATGCAAATTGACGGAATAACAGGGTACACATGAAAGCATCAACGAAACATATTTAAGGATTTCGTTTGCATATGAAGTGAAATTGCTGTTCAATTTTTATGTACACACCCCCGGTTTGATGGTCACTTTCTAAGTGATTTGTGTAGGAGTTCTAATTGCTTTCAGGGAGTAGTTTAAAGGATCTTCAAGTTATCATTCTCGAGATTTAAGGATTAGTTGTAAACTCTTTGTGAAAGTTGAATAACACAATTTTATTTGCAATATAACTGTTTGATACTACTGAATATTATCCATCAGAGATACAGGTTGAGGGACCTAATTTACCTGTTAAACATGTTTTTAGTGTACTTTCTGTCATTTTTACTGTAAGTGTCTTTCAATAAACAAAACGTAAAACGACATATTTTCTGGGATAAATTTAGGCTGATTTTTTATTTTTTGTTACTTTTTGTCTCTTGAATTTTTACTTGTTGGCTTTAATTTAATTTGCTGAGTTGTTTGTATGAGGTGGGATGGCTTGATGTAGGCGAGATCTTGGCAAACAATAAAATCTATCGTTAAATAAAATTGTGTTTATATAAGCAGGGAGCCAGCCCGGTTAACCAAGATCTGCAAAATGAGCAGGCGAGATCCGTTACAAGCAAGATCATATAATAGCGGGCCAGCTCTGTTAACCGAAGACAGTGTTGTCTGTTGTAAATTTGTTGGCGCCAAAGACAAAGCTTTAGTGTTTTTCAAATTGATAACACCTCGGCAAGACGGGCTCCATATGAGCGCAAAAAATCTTGACCCCGACAATGTGAGCCTGCCCGTCTGACCGAGCCAGCCCGCCTTGTACAAACAGTTCCTAGATACTTTGAAATTGTGTTTATTACTCGTCTTGGGTGAAATAGTTGCATGCTTTTCGTTGCAGTTGAACCTTTATGCACGTTGTCCATGGATTTAGAGAGTCCTTTGGATGAATTAAGGTTGCAGATTGAGCAACTCAGATTGACTGAGGTAATTTTCAAACTCATGTTACGTCATGTTATGTCTTATCATTTCACGTTATAACCCTTTCACGCCCGTATTTTTTCTAATTGACCGGCAAATCCCATCTAAGTTGTAGAAGGTAGCACATTGAAACTCATATAAAGTTCTGTTGGCGTTAACCTCCTGAAACTGTGAAGTTTTATGTTCCTTCTTGGGGTGAATGATGACCTTGGTTAGAGAATCTGAGGGAGGGGGAAAGGGGGGAAGAAGAAAAGAAAAAAGGAAAAATGTATGTAATGCTATGTCGGGTTATGTTATCTAAGTTATGTAATGCTATGTCTGTTTATGTTATGCTGTGGCATACCATGTTATTTTATGTTTATGTTGTGTTAAAGTAATTTCATACCATATCATGTAGTGCAATGATATATTATGTCTTGCCATGTATGTCGTATAACGCTATGGTATTTTGTACTGTGGTACATTATATTATTATTATTATTCTTTTAATATTATTTTTGTAATTGTAGGAAACTGTCAGATCGAAGCTTACAAACGAATGGTGTTTCTTAGATGGTAACTTATTAAATTTTATTATCAAACCACGAATCTACTTCATCTATTGCCCGTTGATTGCGGAATGTCTTCCGTATTACAGTCAACGCCCGGAAACTCGACGTCCGCGATAATTCGGACTTTCGCTAATTTGAACACATTTTTGATTCCATTGATTCTTAACAGCATCCATCCGATAATTCGACTCTCGTTAATTCGAACTTTTAGTTAATTCGAACAAAATATACAATCCCGTGCTACTAAAATGTTTCTCTAATTCGAATTTCCGAGCATAATCGATGGTAATATAGTATATAATTATAAGATTCACGATAAAAAACGGAAACGATGACTCGTTTGCAGCATATATTTTGTATACTGATAAATGCACCGTTTGCAGAAAGCAGTTACTTTTCTCCAAAAATTTTGTTTCCTCGAAAGAGATGGAAAGTGACAGGCGAGATAGTGTAGTTTAGGGGAAAATATCATATTACTTTTAAAGAAGCTTAGCTTGTGTTTAATATGTAATATATCGGTATTTTACCCCAACTTTCGTGAATTCGAACATTCAGCTAATTCGAACATTCAGCTAATTCGAACATTCAGCTAATTCGAACAAATTGTTCATCCATGTCAGTGTTTGAATTAACGTACATTGACTGTGTAGACAAAGCAGCATTTTGTGTTTATTGTGAGCTTTTTATTGCAGCGACGTGGGCAGCACGAATATATCGAATCGACGAAGCTCAAGAAAATTTGATGCTCGTTGGGGATGTGGTTGAGGATGGAGTTTATGTATTGGATCTTTCGAAGCAAGAAGGAACTTCATACAATTCTTTTTCAATGTGAGATTTTTGTCAATGATTTTATTGAACCATGACATTTTATCTGCAATCTAGGATGATTTCATACTGGGTGAAGCAATGGCAGATTTTGTAGCAATAGCGAAATTGACATGCCAATTTCAAAGCGGTTAGCCATCGAAGACAAAATAAATTCTCTCAAGCAGAAAATCATAACAAACAAAGCCATGTGTACCGGGTGTCCCAAAAAGGCTACGGATTTGATTGAGTCCAATGATGAAAATATTACATAAAATGCTACGAAATGTATTCGATGTTACTCATTGATTATTAAGTTAATCAGAAATACCTTGTTTGACATTTTGTAACTTGCCTTGTAACTTACAATTTCAACTTCGAAAATTTATATCTCGAGTTACAAGGCACCAAAAATGTCAAACAAAGTATTTTTGATTAAGTTAACAATCAATGAGTAACAGCAAAAATATTTCGTAGTATTTTAGGTAATATTTTCATTGTTAGACTCAATCAAATCCGTAGCCTTTTTTTGGAACACCCGGTAGAACTGTAAAAAGTAGACAAATAAATACAGTTATTTGCGTTTGAATGAAATGAATGAAAATGAAAAAAAGGTTTTTAGCAAATAGTAAAATTTAACGTGCTAGACATGCACAAAGATACATTTATCAAACAGTTAAATTAAGAGACATAACTGATAGATTTATTGCAAAATACTTGATGTTAAAACGAATATAATATCCATGTAACTTCTCTGTTTCAGAAGTTCGCAAGACAGCACAACGGGATGGAGAGACTCTCCAAGTTTATCGATACGAAAAAGATCTAATTCGCCAGTTAGAAGGGTGTCTTCCCCGACACTTTATGAACTGAACTCATTAAAAAACCAGTTACCGTCTTTTGAAAAGTGTCATTTACTGCCTTCACATGGAGATTTGGAAGAAGCAGAAAAGGAAGAAAGTGAAGAAGATTCTTCGCTGAGCACTGACGAGGACGAATTGTTTAGGTAAGTGATGACATGATTTTCCGAGTATTGTCATGTGATATTGTTACAGCAAGGAATGTTTCTCATTAAACATTAATGATGATGCATTGTTTAGGCCAGTGATCATATGTTTTTCCTAGTATTGACACGTGATACTACTGCATCGAGGAATGTTTTCCATTGAATATTAATAATGATGTATTGTTTAGGCAAGTGATCACAAGCCTTTCCTAGTACTGACACGTGATACTACTGCATCGAGGAATGTTTTCATCGAGCACTGACGACCATGCGTAGTTTAGGAATGAAAAGCTGTTCAGTTAAGTGGATCATGTGATCTTTGAATATCTCCACGTGCTACATTTATTTTGAAGAAGAGTTTGCGTTGCTTAATGATGATTAAGAATTGTTCAGGCAGGCAGGTAAGTGAGCACGTGATGTTCTAGTATTGTTATTAACTGTGAGAATTTTATGTAAATATCTCTGCGTTTGAAGATACCGCAAATCCTCGAATTACCCCCCCCCCCTTGGGGCTGATTAATTTATGATTTTTCTAGATGGGAGCTAATTACAAGGGCTTATTCGAGTGAGGGGGTGGTAATTCAATCCTGTAGAATGACTACAAATAAAAATGCAAGACTATGTATGTACTTATGCTCAACTGCACCACTGCCATTCTGGGGGCTTATTCAAGGGTAGGGCTAATTTGAGGGGGCCTTTTAAACATTTTTTGTCTGAAGGTGGGAGCTCATTCGAGAGGAGGACCAATTCAAGGATTTACGGTATATCTACTTTTCCGGATGAGTTTAATGAGTAACCGCAAACATTTTGCAATTTTTATATTAATCATTTGTGTTCTCGTATTTTTCACAGCAGTCGAGAAAATAGCCCGCGACCTCCTTTATCTCCAAGTTCACCAGTTTCTCCACTAAATGGAATTGTCAATTGCGTCAACTTTTTGTAAGTTTTTCTCAATGCATTGAGTGTTTGTAAATATAGTTGACGTCCACTGTCTCGAAGTCTTGCGGGAAATTGAAATTTATTCGAGATCAAGAATGTGCGAATTAACTGGCAGTAGTTCATAAGAAAGCTTAGAAACAAACATTTTTTCGAAGAAAGCTTAGAAACAAACATTTTTTTTAAATAGTGAATGTTCGAGATAAATGGCAGTCGAGATGGTGGATATGAACTGTATATATAATTAATTTTAGGGCATGATTAAATTAAAGAGTCATCCCGTTTTGCCAAACTATAATTTGTTGCCGAGATCCCACCTTTATGGTCAAGCTGCTGTAAAAATCAATTTGTAATTATATGCGACAATATTCCTGTCGTTTTGGTGGGATTTTTTTGATTGTCGAGATCTTTGGTAAATGTCAAGCCAAACCGAGACTCTTTTCTCGTGTGATCGAGACTCATCAAATAATCCTGGATGTGGTATTCAATAGAAAGCAAAACAAAAATGGTCCAGACGGATCATTATTTCATATTGCCCAACTTCCGAGTTTATTTATGATTAGAAAGCAAATCCTACTTAAATTTTCGTTAAGAAAGGGGGAGAACAAACAAACCGATATAGTTTAAGAGATAAACGAGGCCACGTTAAAACTCAAGAAATTACGCATCTTCTTTCCTGACAGATAGGGAGGCTCAGATCCAGAACGAGTTTAGGCATGGGTACGACATCGAAAATAATTGAATTTAAGGAACACACTTGTGAACATGTTATTCCCATGGAACATCAGAACGTTGTGATTTTTAAATCTGCAACGTGAAGTTGACCATTTTTTGTTGTCTTTTGGAAAAACAAGCTGAAGACTCAGAGAAGAAGAAGAGGAAATTGGCTTCATTATAGCGACAGGGAGTAGGTCTAATGTTCGAAGAAACTTCAACAAAATTGCAAAAATGAAGCCATTTCTTTTGCTAACTTGGGTTTTGGAATGCTTTTTCAAACCGTTCTAAACGTCCCAAATGTCTCGTCGCATGTCAATACAATATCCCAAGCCGCGCCTTGCTCTCCTTTACCAGATCATCAAACTAAAACCTAGCTTCAGGTTTATGACTTCCAAAGACAAGTTCGTAAAATTGATGCAAAATGACCCAGAATTAAATACTAATATATGTTTAAATATTTTATGCTCCGTTTAGACAGAATTGTCGGCAGAATTTGAAAACTGAATGAAAAGGTGCCGTTTTGGCTTCCCGTCTACACGGTGCCAGCATAATTTTATGTCGGTTAGCCAACCGGCAGAGATTTTTATTCTGCCGACATTGCGTAAGCGCATTTTGCCAGCATAACTTTATGTTGCTTTTTTCTTGAGGCTAAAATATAACACAAAGTTGTTTACCAAAACACGTTTTTGACAAAGGAAGTTGTTTACTAAAACATTTGACAAAGGAAGAAATTTATTAGATGAATCAAATTTTATCCTCTCTCCGTATTGAGTTGTTTCCTCTAATTTTTCACATGCTTTTTAGTTCTTTTTGGGTAAATCTTGCTTTGTTTCGATCTGAAAATACCCTGGAAATGTAGCTGTTGGCTTCTTATTGTTTGAGAAAATGTTTTAGTGTGCTCTCATTGAAGGATTATTGATGTCATCTGTCAAGAAATTAGCATAACGTTCTCCCGGTTAGCCAGGTGTCTTGTAAATAGGAGCATATTTTTTAAAGAGGCACAGGATTCTGCCGGAAATCGTGTAAAGGTAGCCTTAGTTTATGTAATCGGGTTTGCTCACCAGCTATTACCACTTAAATCAAAACCATGCCGATCCACCTTGAATATATATTTCTTATCAATCTGTACCTAGTATGTAATGTGTTACTTTAATTTTGATTTTTTCTTCCAGGGATGGAATGGACATAGAGAAAAAGAAAAAAGGTATGCAGTTGAATTTAAATTAACACCTCCATTTGCAATATGCCAGTACCAAACGAATACGGCCGGCATAGTTTCATGTCAGAATGGGCAATTGAGATTATCCTTCTACACTACTATGCCGGTACAAATGAATATGCTGCCTTGGCAATAAATGAGGAAGATCAAAACTGGTTGAAATTGAATATGGCAAGCCTCTGTGTGAAAACTGCATGAAAACGTCCCAGTCTTTTACACTGTGCCGTATTCGTTTGAAACCAGTTGTCGTGTCGTATCCGTTTCATGCCATATTCGAATAAATTCTAGGCCGGCGTAGTGTTGACAAAAGGCCAATCCAGCTCATGCCGCATTCGTTTCATACCGGCATAGAGTAAACGGGGTCTAATTCTCAGTCAACATGCATGTCTTAATTTGACTCAAAACGGAGACAACATTTTGCTTCCGTGCGCGCAAAGAGCGTTTTCTTAGCGTATTCAATGACAATAATGATAAGAATCAGCCGGATGAGTAATGTTGAGAATCTCCCGGATGAGTAAAAAAATGTGGAACGTTTGCCGAATTATGAAGTATGGTCGTAACAAATGTATGCAGTGTCCGATTTAAGCTACCCAAATTCTCTTATCTAAGCTAGCCTTATATCTGCACAGGAATCTTCTAAATACTAAGATCAAATGGTTTTCCTCAAATCATTAGGCCAGCAAACGCCTAACGTTTTTCTTTGCTCACCCAAGTATACATTAAGGCAGTAGGGACCATGGGTTTTAAAACACGATCAATGTTGCTCGTACAAATTTTCTTCTCTCTCTCGCCTTTACCGCTCCGTAGGCGCATTAAAGGCCTTGCAGCGAAGGCGCAACTGTTTCAGAAGATAAGACACAGTAAAGAGCACGTTGTACGAACAAATTTAATCGTGTTTTAAAACCCATGTAGTTAGTGCCTTTAACAACGACGGCGGCAGCGTTAACAAGAACCTCGTATCCTTTTGTTTTGGATGGTTAATTTCCAAATGATAAACTGAAAGCTTGCAAATGTAAATTCCCAAGGAGACTCTGAAGTTGTCTTTCAGAAGTTACACTGCCACAACTGTATGTTTTCAGTTTTCAACGCAACTTAATGATCGCTCCGAGTAAAATGTGTTGCCACTTCCCGAATTCTGAAATTGATTAACCTTGTTGATTTGGAAAAGTAAGAAAAATGGCTATCCAGCAAATGTCAAATGATGTTTACTTTGGCGATTTAACATGGCGTTTTAGCTGACGTTGCCGTCATGGCTGCTTAAGGTCTCTTTTTTCAAACTCAGATTTGGGGTCAGTGCAAGATAATAATGGAGATGAAGACACAACCATCTCGAGATAATAGTGGAGATGAAGACACAACCATCTCGAGATTAATATTATTCGTTATTAAAATGCGCACTTCAAAATAAGTTTAAGAATGAACTTTTATTTCTCATATGTCTAGAGATGGCTTTTTTCCTGATCTCCACTTATGATCTATAGCTACGGGATGTAACGATAAAGAAATGCTTTTTCACATTCGTTGACATGGCGTATAATGAGAGTCTTTGTTGGGCTTGATATATACAACACTGTTGTCTCTTAGTATATACGGTTGTCTCGCAACAAGCTTTCACTTTATAAGCTCCACTTTTTGGATTTTCTATTTTGAATTATTAAATGATTATTTAAATTTTATTGAATTTTTAATTTTACACAAATTTATCTCAAAAATATGGCAATGAGAAAATCTAAATTTTTGTGTATTTGACCGCAAAAAGTTCTATAGTCGTTTCAGAAATGTAAAATTTATTCCTGGAAATTTCTTCGTATGATTTATTTTGTCGCACCCATTTCAAGAATCAACAAAGAATTAAGAATCAACCACCAATAAATAGAAAATGTACTTTTTCAAACCATAACAGGCCATTTCCCAGATAAACAACGGTAATTCTCGACGCTTTCCCAGATAAACAACGGTAATTCTATTAGAATGTTTTTAAGAAGGCAAGGAGCTGAGAGAAAAATTTCCTTGCCGTCTTTGTATGTTGTTGCAGGTGAAATTGTAATAGTTTTGATTGGATATGCAGCGTACGTTTTGATTGAAGTTGGATTAAAAGATGCTTATATTGCAGCGGAAGGATTGTGGACAATGGTCTTTGCTTTAGATAACCTAGTTGGATTTCTTAATAGTGTTAGACTTTCTGCAGATAAGCAAGAATTTAAGTTATGTTTTCATTGGATAACATGTTTACATTGGATGACACTGTATACTTTGAGAGCACAAATTTTCAATAATTTTATGTATGCTAATGTTGTGACTTGAGTTGTCTTGTTCTACGACAAATCTCATTTTTTCGAATTTTTTAGGAATTTCCATGCATTATGCAGTAAAAATCCGAATTCCCATGCATTATATCAGGACCTTCCACTTTTAAGAGCCTACAGGCTGAAATACCTGCATCCATTCATCCATTCTACTCAAAATAAAATAAAAAACTGTTATCAAAGTGCTAAAAGACCTTGTTAAAATTAGAGGCAGATGTTTACCAAGTTAAATTTAGTAGTTCTTGTTCACCATCCCCTGAACCATTAAGCTAAAATACGATTTCATTTTAAGAACCTCATTAGGTTGAATTGCTAAATGTAGTTTCTTATATGCGGGTTGTTACTGAATTACAAAATCCACAATCCATCTGCTGCAATATAGGCAATACAGAAAGTAAGCTGCATATTCAATCAACACTTGGAAAAATTCACCTGCAACAATATTCAAAAACGACATGGAAACAATTTCTCCTAAAATTTCTTGCGTTCTACAAAACATCTTGATGGAATTTTCACTGATTAAATCGGAGGGCGTGATAAACTGATATTTTGTGTTTAGAATTTATAGCATTTCGTGTAACGTTTCGTTGTTTTTTTTTCAGTGTTTTTAGAGTCAGCAAAGAAAGGCGATTTAGATCGAGTAAGTGTTTTGATAATGATAGTTTCGTTGTTTTCTGTTTGTGCTGGCTTTAAAACGCTGTTAGCAAGGTTCTATCGTTCTGTTTATACCACACATCTTAACTATAGTTATCCGTTATTCATTTTTTTTATTGGCTGTTATCTAAATTGCCTCTATTTATGTTATTGGGCAATTGAAATGTGTGCAAATGGAAAATGAGTACCGGGTGGTGGACCAAAAAAGCTCCGCCGTTTTCTGGGCTATCCTGCAAATTCTGTTCGTTATTAGGCCGTGTAGATAACGCAGAAAGACGCCCAAAAGATTACCTAATGTTTAGCAGTATCGCCCAACGTTCTGGGCTGATTCTAGAGCACCCAAAAAACGAAAATGAAAATAACTAATAAGGTTTCAAAATGAATTGAAAAATATCTGGAAAGTCCATTACGTGAAGTGCACATGGCTAATGAACGTCTTGACCTTTGTTTTGGATTAGTATGTTTTTACACTTGCATTTGTCTGATCGACTTCACGTGGAAGAATTGAATTTACGGAATGGACTTTCCAGAAATAATTTAAATTCATTTTGAAATTTAAAGAAACACATACTTTTATTTTCGTTTTTTGGGGGCTTGAAATCCAAGCAGAAGGCTGAGTGACATCTTTAAATCTAAGTTAACATTAAGTGTATCTGTCTGCGTTATCCTTACGGCCTAGTAACAAACAGAATGTGCAGAATACCCCAGTAAACGGCGGAGCTTTTTTTGGTCTGACCGGTATATGGCGGACAATTAGACAGAATGAAATAGAAACATGAACATAGTTCTCAAAATTAGTGAAAGAAAAATTGGCATAAAAATTAGAGTGATATTGAAATTCTGGAATTAAATCATTATTCCTGTTTTTCTACATGTTTCCTTAAAAAATAAAACACTACATTGTTTATGAATGCCCTATACGACTGAAAGGCAATGGGCCGTCCATCAATGGATCATTTTATTTTACGAAAGATACAGCTAAATGAGTCTGATTGGCTGACAGATAAATGACGTCACCCAAAAGTTGGAACCCATTCAGTCAAGTTTTTTTTTGCGGAAACGCAATTGCAAGCAATTGGGATTTCGTTTGCTTGACACTTTCCATCTAGTGAAAGTTAGCCTTAACAGGTTTATTTGAATTTTTTGGCAAATATTATTTTAACTTTAGGCTCTTTTTTGTTCGTAGTTTGTAGCTCTACGAACTTCAGATGCAAGTTTGATTTGGTGTGATAGCCGCGGGTACACCTCATTGCATTTAGCAGCTAAACATGGGCACAAGGATATCGTGAGAAACATTATAAGCAACGGTAAGTGTAGCAATGAATTCTTTCATTATGTATTATAAATCACTATAGTAGCTTATCCTCTAATATTGGCATATTAGCCATTACTAGACCTATCCGCTATCTACTAAAGCTTTTTTCCAAAAATTTCAGAATTGTTTACTGGGCTCACTAAACAAGTCTCTAACTTGCGCGTTTCGTTGTTGCTGCTGTCGCGCATCAGACCTGACATTGAGAAGGAGCCTCGCGCAATGAGAATTTTATTCTGAATATTGTGTTGCTTCAAAGAAATGAAATCGATCTTGCATTAGCTAGCATCAAGACAAATTTTCAATTCAACTCACTAGTTCACTTGTTAACATTTTTTAGGGGTTTTACCATTGTTAGGCTCTCTGGGGATGAGTTTTCAGAAAGGTGATTTGTTTTAGTTTGACATAGTCATAAATATTCTGCAATTTGATTGGTTTATTTCAAATTGTGAACAATCTGACAGCTAGATTAAATGCACGTTTTTCGTATTTCTGGACTTATTGTTACAAACTTTCCAACCCCCACCCTTCTTGGCAACATCTTTAAAATGTGTTTCATGCCAAGTGCTCAACGCCTGCATACTTCTCTTGTACTTGACGTACGTAATTTCTGAGATACCAAAGCAATTTGACCCAAATTTCTGCCTCGAGCCTCTTATAAATGTTGTTCTTGTAAAAAATCACTAATTTATTGTATGCGTAAAAACATTTTTTTACGTCTCTTGCATGAATTGATTGCATTAACATTGGCAAAGATTGTTTTTAATCTTCGAAGTTGTTTCAGCGGATTGTCTTTGTATTCGTTGATCATATATAAATAAACACCGGTGTTGTTTGTTCTTTCTAATTCTGCAAAACATAGCTGTTTACACAGCTTTTGATCAGCACAAATTTGTATTTCAAGGCTTCGCCGTTTTTGTAGCAGGTGCAAAATTGTATCTGATAGTAACCTGTGCTCAGCTCGGAAGCTAATCTGAAAGGAAGTACGTGTAAAATTTTCAATCTGGCACGAAATCTCCTGAATTTTGGAAATCGTTGCATGAGATTATCATATTTGGGAATGTAACAAAGGAGTTTTGTGCATGTTTGAAGGCATTAGACAATTTTTGTGCATGTTTGAAGGCCTAACAAAACAACGATGCACTTTGCTGCGAAAACACATCGGGTTTTATCTATTTTTCCGGTTTTTCATGTCAGTAAACATTTGAAAATAACCACAATTCATAGACATCTTGTTTGATTGTTTTCAACTCTACGTTTCTTACTCCTCGGAGGGTTTATGAGGTTCACAATATTTCTTGTGAGGAACTCGTGACTGGGGTTTGCCATTAGATTAAGGAAAGAAACTCACAGCAAAGCTTACCAATAACTTTCGCAAACAAGAAAAAACTTTGGACGACAATTAAACTTCCAACTTGACAATAGAGGCCTGTTTAAGGGGTTTTTGATTATTGTTTTTTTAGTGGATTATTCAGATTACTTAGGACTTTGATGGATTATGGATTATCATGGATTTCAGGATTTTTCAGGATTGTCTCTCGTGGTATTTCATGTTCAAAGATTTTTGGATTATTTATGACCAAAAAGTGGATTATGGATTATGAATTATGGATTATGATTCTCCTGGATTATGGATTATGAATTATTTGCATTATCACACAATGTTTGTTCTTGTTTTAATAACCTTCTGGATACAGTTGGTTATTGTAATATTTCCAGTTCAATTACGTTAAATTATGTGGTGAAGTTATGTTGAAAATGCCTATTCATTACCAAACAATTATTTTTAAAAAAACAGTTTTTTAATCTTCGAGAAGAAGAAACGATGTTGATTTTGATCAACGTTTTTAGTCTTTTTTCAACAACTGTACAGCTGAGTGATTTTGCATTTTGCATTTTTATTGATGACCAGCAAACCAAATGTGATTCCATAATAACTTCGTTTTGTTTATTTTAGCACCGCAGTGTATTCTGGACCTCGTTGATCATGACAAGTAAGTAGGCCCTGTTTTTCATCAATCTTGAAAACACATAAAAGTGTTTTTTAATTTTCATGACTGAAATAGAAACTGCAGTCAGCAGTAAAAACACTTTTACTGTTGTTCACATGTTTTTGTTTGTATATAGTCACTCGTAAAGCCAATATTAAATCTTCCTCTCCTTTTCTTAAGTTTATTTTTATAAGATAATCATGTCTTTTTCTGGCTAATTCTTAAAAAATATATCTAATTCTTCTCTATTAAGCCTATTCAATCCTCTTCCGTCCCTTTTTAGATTGCAGAATTTATAGGTTGTTTTTCAGTGTAATGCTTTGAAAATGCAACTTTACTTCAATACTGTTTTTTATTCTCTATTTCAACATTTTCATACACCGCACCAAGTGTGCCCAAATAAAGGTTCATACACGTTTGCAAAGCTGCTTTGAAGGAGATCAGTTTTTGATCTTTTTGTAATTTCTCATTGTGCATAACTCGGCGAGATTTTGCCAACCAAGATATCAAACTTTAAGTTGAAGTTTCCCCTGCAAAGGTTTATTAAGAGTTGGTTTGTGTGTGATACCCCTGCAAAATAAAACTAAGATAGGATCTGCCTGTTAATTGAAAATAAAATCAAGTCTTGTAAGGGATAAATTCGTTAGCTCGCATTTGCATTTGCAATATTTATGATAGTTCATCAATAATTCCTTGTTTTTTACACTGACGTGGATTTATATCCTTTATTTCAGTGTCAACTGGGCATGTAAAATACCAGTTTAATAAAATATCTTTTCACCTGATGATTTCTTTTCTGATAAATAGAATTGTTATAATGAATTATCCAGATGTTTTGAGTAAGTGACCCGGGGGTACATGATCGTCAAATAAACAGAGATGTACCGCCAAAAATTGAAAACATGCCGTATTTTAATGTAAATATCGTGATTAGTTGGAACCACTTTTAAAAAACTGTCATAAATTTCGAGTCATGTTTAACTTAATCTTTGCTCAATGCCTGGAGCCTTCCCTCAAAAGGCGTCCCCAAGTATTAAGTTACTCTCCCGGGGGTAAGCGACTTAACGGAAGAAATTGCTCTGCTATGAATTTAAAGGAAGCCGAGTTATCCAGAAAATTGAAGTATCTAAAGCTAAATTTTCACAGAGAAAATACAAAAATTCGGAAACAAAGCTGTGTGATTTTCACTATTTTCACCATACACGATTTTTTTAAGCAACCTTAGTAAACCCCACTGCAAAAGCTTGCTAAAATATAAAATGTATTAAAAAATTGGATTGCTTAATGTTCAGAAGAACTTCTATACAGTTGCTTATAAAAAAGTTGCTTATAAATAGAAACAATTGTGTAGTCAAGAACGTTTTTATTCGCTTAACCTTGTTAGAGGTTTGAGACAATAATATGAGTATACATGAGTATCTATATGCAACACTCTTAAAACCGGATATATGGATTGGGAACATGTTGCAAGAGGAATAAACTATCAAGAAAATATATAGATGAAAAGACATGATTATCGTAAAAGGGAGCTTAAAAAGGAAATTGAGAAACTTTTACAACAATTTTATGGAATATTTGATTGGCTTTGAGAGTGACTAGATCAATAGAATTTTAAGTATGCAACAATAAACAGATGACTTGTGGTTTTTCTTCGTCTTTCAACATAACAGCGTTTTAAGGTTGTATGTTTTGCTTGCTCAGGGGCCAAACGTCACTGCATAAAGCGTGTGCATATCAACGGAGGACGATTTGTAGGATGCTAGTTAACGCAGGAGCTTCTTTGACAAGAAAAGATCTCGAGGTACTTTATTTAAAATACCTTTGCATATTTTGGGCAGTCTGGTGCCGCCATTTTATTCTTGAGTTTGGTTTGTTTGTATTACCACCTTTACTCTGTAAATACTCAAGACATCATTTTTTGTTAATTTAAATTAAGTACGGGTGTATAGCAGAGGTTAATTAAAACTGCGAAACTAAATCAAAGACCCATTGTTGACATTGAAACTTTGTGGCCGAAACTATCGTATGATGAAATTCATATTTGGCCTTGCCACGGGCACCACGAGTTGGGGGAGGGGGAGGGGGGGGTGTAAAGTGAATGTAAAGTGAGCAGAAATCACTGTAACAAATTAACCTTGCCACCACAATTGTGATTTCTTGCTACCTTTGCTTCTATTTTCAGTCGGCTCGCAAATATCAATGTTAGCAATAGGTCTGTAAGAAAAACCAGAAACATTTTATTGCAAGTTTAACATGTTTCTCGTGTGGCGCATTAGTAGTTTTCTTCTTTTTAATAATGATGGTGTAATGATGGTTTGTTAATGTGAAGAAGGTTCATTCTGTGTATCAAGAATATATATGATGTGATGTATCAAAATTTAAATTATTTGCAAGCCTGTGATGTTTTTGTCATTAATTTGTTCATGAAATGTTATCGTTGTGCTAGAGAAATGCTTTCTTTGATGTTTTGCCATACGCAGATTGCATCAAGACAGATTTCCAAGTTTACATTTATAGCTAGAGCATGTAGCTATTATATGTCAAATTTGTAAAATATTTTAATATATTCCGTCCTTGTTTTAGGGCAACACTCCAAGGTTATTGGCACTGAGAGCAAACGATTCCGAGTTGGCAAAATACTTAGAAAGTGAGTTTTCTTAAACAGTTTTTCCATTTCCACAAACATGTTCTGTTTTGTGAAACAATAAATTTGATTGTTCACGCGTTTCGGCAGCCTTCTTCTTAATGTATTTTTTTCACCGTATTTTGTTATCAGCCTTTACGTTAATTGACATTAGCCTTAGCTATCTAATCTGACCAGAATTTAGATTTCGGCATTTTTGTTATGTTATTTAAATGTAATTTAAGTTTTGCTCAATTCAGTGTCCTTCTTTTAAGAGATTTTATTCTATTTTTTATATATTTCTTTTCATATTTGTTTTATCGTACTTTTTCGTTATTTAACATTAGCCCTCGTTATCTGATCTGTCTGAATTTAGATTTTGGGGGTTTTGTTTTATTTTTTAAATGTAATTTAACTTTGGTTGGTGCATTATTTTAAATCTTTTACTTTGTCGAAATCATACAGTTTAAACTAATATGGTCGCTTAGCCAGAATGTGAGTGTTTGGTCGCGATGGTAGCTGATCCGTAAAACTGATCCGTCGCTTACTGTTTTTAAATATTTTAGTATTTTATATATTTTAGTATATTTTTTATAATATTTAAGTCTTCATTTGACCTTTCTTTAGATCAAGAGAGACTACAAATCATCGCTTCCGACGACCACGAGACTGCCGTATGACGTCACGTTCGCAATGCAATCCGGCATACAACGCGCGCTTGCAGGAATTGCGACATCAAATGTAACTGCTGCGGGAAATTTTATAAAATAATATAATATCAACCCTACTGGTAATGCAATGTTTTGAAATTGTATTTAGAAAATGCATTGATTGCATCATAATTAAGTTAGTTTACCATGATAGGTAGTAAACAGATACCGTATATTTTCATACCTTTTTGACGGCTGGCTTAAGTCAATAAGATCTGCTTTTCGTATGTACGTTAATGCTAGTTTACCATAGGGCTGCCCTAGCACTGAGATTACTCTAGTACAAAGGTTACCCTAGCCTTTTGTCGTTTCTTGAAATTTTGCATCGTGTTTACAAGCATGCTGTAGGGTAACCCTGGTACTAGGGTTAATCTAGCTGGTACTAGGGTCAATCTAGCTGGTACTAGGGTCAATCTAGCTGGTACTAGGGTCGATGTAGGGGTACCCTAGCAGCCGAGTCAAATTTCTCCGTGTAAACGCTCTGCAACGAAAAACTCGCCTGTCTGGGTCCACTTGGACGGTTTTCTGTGGTATAGATGATGCTAAGCCTCCTCGTCGCTCCTTCCACGAAGTTCGCTTAAGTTGACCCGGCTGACTGGATTACTCAGCTCTGTACATTCTGCTTGCAAACTTGAGCTGACTTTGACCCTAATGCCAGGGTAACCCTGCCTGTATACAGGCCCTCTAATTCGGGTCTATTTTCACGTTCTTTCATCTCAAACTATTTCTTTAATTTTTGGGCAGTTGATGAGAATATATTTTTTGCATAACAAGGAAAATGTTTTGCATTTCTCATATATATTCTAATCTGTTTCTGTAATTGCAAAATCATTTTTTCTTATTTGGCGTATATGCACGACTCAGCTGTTTGGTTGTAATGGAATATAAGAGTGTATATAAATTGTCAAACTTGGCTGTTAACGGAAAATCTTCCTCAGTTTTGAACAAAACATTTGCGTTTTTTGTGTTTGGATAATATATTTTTTCAAATCTTACTAATTTTGTGAATGTGATCGTTTCGGTTTGTTATTAAGATGGTTTAGATCCAGAACGAGTTCAAATGCGAATACGACATGGAAAGCAATTGAATTAAAAATTTTAAGAATAATCTTGTTGTTTCCATGGTACATCAGAACCTTGTGTTTTTCAAATCTGCAGCGGGAAATTAACATTTTTTCGTCGTCTTTCGGAAAAACAAGTTTAAGACTCAGAGAAGAAAAGAAAAGAAAAGGGAATTGACTTGATTATAGTGACAGCGGAAAGGCCTAATCTACGAGAACACTGCGAAAATAGAATATAAGGTTTACAAATACCAGGTGTTCCAATAAAAGGTAACAGCTTTGATCAAGGCTAGCGGTGTGAGTTTCACGCAAATTTTTTAAATAGTTCTTGGTAGTCAACTTGAGAATTGATACCTATTTTGTTATTATTTGTGCATTGAGAGTCGAGAAATTAATTCTGAAAGTTAAAATTTGCCTAATGTTACTATCTCAATTCTCAAACGAATAATATCAAAAAACCAGATTATCGTTTTTAAGTTGACTATAGAGAACTACTTAAAAAATAATTTTTAATGGATTTGAGCAATATTCTCAGCAATAGCCTCAATCCAACTTGTTACCATATTTTTGGGACACCCGGTATAATAAATAATAAAGTTATTTCTCTTGTTTGTTTTCTTTTGGAGTGCAGTGCAGTTTGCAAATTTGTACTCACATTTGAACTCTCTCTGTCTAAATCTAAACCTCCCTAATAATTATTCAGCATTCTGCCTTGCTGCAACGTTCTGGTTTCCTGATTTTAGTTTTTACCAGTGCTTTATTTCGTTACTTCGCCAATGTCATAGACTTGTCCCAAGTCTATTTCGCGCCAAATCACAAATTTTTACTTCGTACTCAATATATCGAGGCAATGCCAAAGTCTATTTCGCGCCAAATCACAAATGTTTATTTCGTACTCGGTATACCGAGGCAATGCCAAAGTCTTTTTCGTGCCAAATCACAAATGTTTATTCCGTACTCAATATATCGAGGGAATGCCATATCGAGGGAATTTCATGGCAAGTCTGCCCACATTGAGGTGGCAGGCATTTTGAAAATAAGGGTTAACACATCATAGATTTTCTCGTCGATTTCGTTAAATCAGTAACAAAATTAAAATAAAGAAAAAATATGTATCTGCTGAGGAATATCAGTTATTCTACTTTAATTCTTTTACCGATTTAATGAAATGAAATAGACTTGGAGCAAGTCTACACAAGAAATGAAGTACTTGTGAGAATCATATTGTTTACAGCAATTGCTAATAAACAAAGCTTACGTAGGATCATAGCTTGACAGGATCCTTGAGTCGTTGAAGATAGCTTGTTTTACTATTTAGAATACGTTGCATAAATGTTTGTGCCGTTAATTTTGTCGTCTTGTTTAGATTCCTTTAAATAGTACACGCATTTTTTTGCGCTGGCGATCCTTGTGCTTCAAGTTCAGAAATACGCGAATAGGGAAATATACTTGGAACTGTTTCACGGCGTACCCACTGCGGCATGACATTTAACAAATTGGTTGACTTTGACATGGAAATGTTTGCTGACATGGCATTCTCTAGACGAGTAATTTTGTTTGGCTAATTTTTATTTCAGCAATATACAATTTCGCAAAAGATGGCGGCAGGAAATTACTCCCAAGATTCATTGCATTCGGTGATCGAGCGCCTTTTGAACTGCTAATGATTCGGCAGTATCCTTCGCAGAGGTAAAAACATCTTCCTCCGCAGAAATAAGAAATATAATTTTTTTATAACAAGGTATGAGCCAGTCCAGTCCTATTGCACCAAACAAATTTCTGTGAGCTGCCAATATGTTGTTAATTCAAGAGATCGTTGTTGCATGTTGGCAACGCGTTGTCAAAAAGGTATATGGTTTAATTCAATGAGGACAACGGATACAAATTATCGATTTTCACGCAGTTTAAGCATTTAAATGTGAAATTAATTATAAGCTTTTTGTAGAAACTTTTTCTTGATATTTCTTCGGATTTAAATTTATTATTGTGAAACATTCACTGTCTTGGTCAGAAAATTTACACTCTACCCTCTTTCACACGGCCACGGGTCAATTTTGCTCTTTTCTAGTTTTGCGTTCACGTATTTATACGGTACAAAGACGGAGATTTCGAATACGGGCTTTCCATTTTTGTTTTTTGTTTCCCATGCTTTTTTATTGACAATCGGTGTCGTGTTGGAGTGCAAGATAGAAATGCATTTGAAAATTTTAAGAAACCGTTTTTCAGAAATTCTAGTGCTTCGGTTTTGCGGAGGGGGGTTAAGTATTTCCGCAGGTGTGTGTCCCAAGTGCCCTTTTTGGTTAATTTTCAATTCGAGAAGCTCTTTTCTTTTATTTAGAGGAAGAAACCCATTAAATACTCATACCATATACCAACAGAGTTTGGAATTAATGTATAACTTTACATTTTCCTACACTCAAAATAATTAAACTTCAGTTTCCAGATGTCAATTTTGTTGTTATGTCTGTTTGCTATTCATTTCACGTTATTGCACTTCGTGAAAGGCGACTGCAAAGAGTGATTTACCAGAAGGTTTCAATTAAGCCATTATCAAATAAACTTTTAATCTTAGGCAAACTAAACGTGTGCACGATACAAAACTTTTCGCAAGAAAAAATGAGTAAAAATTAAAAATTGGTGTCTTTCAAAGAGATTTTTTCTAAGCTCTTTGAAAGTTATCTTTCAATAGATAGGAACATAGATATAGAATTTAAATGTTCACAAATTCGAACATGAAATTTGTTTCTATGGTCAAGAAATTACCAGCAAACTATTTTGTGGAGACGTTTGGTAGATCATGAAACCATCCTATGATTCATTGCTGTGTTTGCATACTGTATACTATTGCCAAATAACAGAGGTAATGTTTTATATTCAAATTTATTGTACACATTAAACTTGCACTGACTAGCTAACGAAAGGGGCCTGGTTCAGGTGGCTTGCAAACCAAAAAGTCCTAAAAATATTTTCAAACATTCCTGTAATATACTTTTTACTTTACGGTTTTAATTTTGTAATGATTCATGTGTAATTCATTTTTGGAGAGTAATTCAATATTTTATTGAATGTTAAAACTGAAAAACGGGCTCAGAAAGGTGAGAGTCGTCAATGGGCGGCGGTGAATTCCCAAGGTCGTTCTCTTGCCAGCTGTTCGTTTGGGGGTACTGGTGGCCCAGGGCCAAGCCTTGGTTTAAAAACCAGGAAATGTTTTGATTTTTACCTCAGCTAACCCCAAAAAATCTCAGCCCGTGCTAAAAATTCTTATATAATAAATCAGACCCTTGTTAAGTACTTTGATAGCCGATTTTTCATTCTGAGTAAAATGGATACAGGTATTTGCTCTATTGTGCTCCAATCAGCTTTTAATTTTTCCGGCGAAAGGAGAGGGAAGCAAAAATGATGAACATGTGCGCTGAAGAGGTATATTACTGAAAAAAGTTTGATAACGTAGAACTACTCGCCAATACTCTGTTCAGATAAGTCCGTGATATAATGATATTCAGAATAAATGATCTCCCTCTTTGAGTATTCTAAGCTTGTTTCAGACTTTTAATATGCTTTTCCAGGCCACTTTGTGAGCCTTAACATATCAATAGGCAAGAAATCTGTTCTGGTCAATTTGCAGGTTTTTGGTCGACAAGGCAAGGAATTTGGTTCATCAAGAATTTAAAACTCATTTGCTGCGCATGGACATTTGAATTATCAACATTTACAATAAATGGCTATGAACCTCATCATGCTCGATGAAACAGAATTTTAGCATAGTTGCCGATCTGGATGACGAACAGAAATTTCAAAGAATTAAGTTGAAAGACAGGTATGAATTTTTTTCTAACTTCTTATTCTTGGAAGAATACCAAGATTATTATGTTGTTGTTACTCTGTATATGTGCTATGTTAAACATCAAGGCACGTGTATTTTTTCACCAGGAGAATGTTTCGCTTTGTAACAAACATTTACATTTTCGTTACAAACATCAAACATCTGCTTTCATGTGGATATTAGAGATGTTTTTACTCTTCTTGAAAATGGGTGCCAGGAATCGATCGTTTTGGCTCGTTATTAAGGAGGTTAAGGTCCAAAACGAGTACGAAAATGAAAACAATTTTATTTATGATTTACAGACAGCTTATAGCAAATATTGCTCACATGCCACATCTGAACATTGTGCTTTTCAAATCTGCAACGTGAAATTCCTTATTTTTCGTCCTCTTTTGGAAAAACAAGCTGAAAACTCAACGAAGAAGAGGAAATTGGTTTAATCAAAGCGACAGCGAGGAGAAGGGCCAATCTACCAAGAACGTTTGACGCTGCAAAAATAGAATATAATGTTTGCAAATACCGCATTGTCCGGTGTATAAAGGCCCATCTCCACTTAAATCGCAATTCGCATGCGATCGCTGTTCGCATCCGATTTGTGAACGCCGATCCTGATACACACTTAAAACTGTTCGGACGAATTTCATTGTCAAAAATAGCCAATGAAAATAGGCTTG